>JAVTVY010001577.1:0-34074 GCA_036873755.1 Hanleya hanleyi | reverse complement strand
CTCTAGGCTGATTTCGGTCATCATTTACTCTGCGTCCTTGTTGTCGCCTGGGTTGTTGTCCGCCCTCTAGATCATGAAGTCGTCTGCGAATACTGGCTAACTCACTGGAATCTTCAGGTTCATTCAAAGTTTCCTCCACGGCAGGCCGAATAGCACGAGCTACAGTTTTCTTTTTGTCCTTACTGTCACTTTGTAACGCCTCGACTCGTTCAACCACTCCAACAGCTTCGGCAATCGTTACACAGTCACGATCAAAGCAACGACATTTCATATCCAGGTTTAGACACTTATAAAACTGGTTTAACGCTAATGCCTCCTGAGCTTGATTATTCAGATCCGGAAACGCCTTCAGTACCATGCGACGGAGATCATCTCCCAGCATTGCAATTGCTTCGCCTGGTTCCCGATTACGAGCCTCGAACATAGATCGCCACATATTCTGCTGACGGCTACTCCCAAACCGTTCTTTAAGGCTTCTAGACAGCCGATAGAAAGACCGCTTTTCATCCGAATGTAATCCAGTATAAAACGTTCTAGCTGATCCCCTCAGATTTGCTGCCAATGCCAGAGCTTTCTCTTTTGCAGACCACTGTCCTAGTTCTGCACAATCCTCGAAATGTGAATAATATTCGTCCCAATCACCAAGGCCGTCATATGTATCTGGCTTGATTCTCAATCCATGGCTAACATAATTCCTGGGAGGGTGCCTGTCCAAAACACGCCATCCACCGTCCTCATAACCATCGTCCAGGTTCCCTCTCTGGTGCCGGAGCATAGGTGAAGGAGCATCGCCTCTGTCCCGGCGATCTTCGGTTTTATCCGCTTCAGCTGCCTGGATCTCGTCCGCCTCATTATCAGAATCCTCTCTGTCACTATCCCTAGATTCGAGTGGCATTCTGAACTGTATCTCTCGATCAGGACTATCCGCCATAATGAAATTTTAACACTGACAAAAAGTATAGAAAAGTCACTTGAAATTAGAATAACTGCCACACAACTGCTATGTCTGGGTTCGTATCGCTGGATATCAGTAGTAATAGATATCCCACTTCTGACACCAGTGTGATATACTACTCGTCAGTACTCTCAATTGTAGATGGTATGGGTAATATTTATAACTGGAGTTTCACTATTTCCATATATCTCAGTCACACTCCAATATGAGACTGATATCCACGTCCGGTAAGTACGTGACTAGGCCTGGTAACCCGTGGTATCCAACAATCACTTTCCAATGGGAATGACACCATATACAGTATATTTGTGACCACGTCCCAAAGGGAGAAGTCACACAGAAGAGTCAAGTTTTATTCGATGTATAATGGTAGACAGATATATATACAGGATGATATAAGGTACAGATGATGATGTATGAGATGAGATGAGATGAGATGACGAGATGAGCTGCGTTGTACAATTAATAATATCCGGAACAGTTTGTATAAACGATCTTCACCGATGTCGAATGTTCACGAATAAAATTTGATTATTGGGACGTACCACAAGAGAATGATCCTTCAATTGCTCACAGCATATAACCTCAACACTAGATCTACTTCTCCTTTTCCAGAATTATTCCATATATGATTTGGTATGATATTTGGTAATATGCTGAATTCCAATAATACTACACATATACATGTATCTCCAAATGCAATTGAGAATAGCGCATAGCAGATGTGGGGCAGGAGATAGCTGGCTGCTATATTTCCATATATATAATTTGCACTGGTAAATAAATCCAATGAATCCGGTTCCACAGTAAATCCCAAGTAAATGCCTATATAATGCCCAGGTAATCCTTTAGGGTTACTACTATACATACGTCAGTGACGATAGCCAACCAACTATCTGCCATTGCCCATTGCTCTGCGAAATATATAACCTTGGATTGGCATCACGTGACAGCCCCTGGACCAATGAAAATCAAGGAAATCATCCTAGGCTGAAGGGTTATGAAATATTAGAAACAGTGATAACTAATTATATCAATAGAATTAACGATCCAACTTTTGTACACATACTTTGCATAATAAAGAGATATTATAGAAGTCATTATATCTTCAAGAATAAGTCTAGTTTTGTTTATTTGGGCTTCCAATTTTGACGTCCGAACTAGTCCCGTCATACCCAAATGTAACCTGGAGCCCAAGATCTCGGAGACCATACTGCATGTCATAATAAACAGGGCTGTCACGCAAAACCACTAAGTCAAAAATTATGAAATATATTCGAGAATTATTGCAAGTATATGCAATTAACATTGGTGATAATAATTTATCAACTAACCTTAGAAATCTTCGGAACGAAAGTCAAATTTGCCGCTCACAAAAACTGGTGCATTTAGGTGACGAAACATATGCGCGTAGAAAACAGTTTACTACGACAATATAGTTCCAAGGAAAACTAGTGTCAATACGTGAATTACTTTGAAATATAATTTGAACGAGCATAAGAATTCACCACAAGAATACAAGAATTAATAATTATGATCAAATTTGCATGAAACGGCTTCAACAGTACATATTTTACGAAGCTGACGAGTTGACCCAGTTCATTCCGTACTATAGAAAAACATGGCCGCCGAGTGGCGATCACATACAATAATGCTTCGTAAAGTTCACAATTGTCGGGTCAGTCACTGGATTTACACTGACGATTATGATGCCTGACGAACACAGTTAATGTTCGGGAACTTACCACAAGTAGGTATCCCGCGAAGAATATGAATATGTTGGTTAATCCATGGTTTATGACATATGTGCAGGTGCGTGTGCACCCAACAATGCGTACACGACACAGGCCCCTCCCAGTATGGGACGCCTTGACGAAATATCCGACACAGTAAATCCAATTTATTTGTAAACACAATAATTCACAGAGGTAGAAATCCCTTCAGGAAAGGCCCCTCCCAGTAGTGGGACGCCTTCATCACAAATTTATCCAGGAATAAACTTTCATACACTTCTATGACTGTCCATATGTCATGGACCCAGGCATTAATATGTGGAACCACAAAAAAAATATACACCGAATGAAGTTATATACACCAGTATATGACAATATCCCCATTCAGCATTTACCATATTAAGCGTAAATCTTAGCGGAAGTTATCATCCAAGAATCAACTGGACACATTGGTAAGTCGGTAATCTTTTTGATAAACGCATGAATTTTCTAAAATCTATATTCTCGAAGTTGTTTTCTGAGCTGTGCTATTGAAACCATCTGAACATCATATAGTCACTTTGGGTTTTCACTTTTAGTCTCCTAAACCGAATCAGTGTGAGCACAGTGGGCAAAGCATCATGCCATTAGTCGCAAATGGAGGCTAATAACGAAATAACGAACGTTTTCTTTAGATTGGGGATTTTCCTCAATTTATATGGACAATTTAGATTCTTTAGAATTACATTAGTTCAAGTTGAGTCATATGATCGCCCAATCCGTAATCGCCCAATCCGTAGGCATCCCAGCTTTACCATATTGCATTAGACACTTCAATCTGTAGATACGACTCGGCAATCTTTGGTGAAAGTTATCACGCAAGGATCAACTGCACAATTTGGTAAGTCGGTAATATTGTGCATATAACATGCGGTGTACCCATTTTCTACTAGATAAAAAAAAACTATTCCTGAAGTTGTTTGCTGAAGTGTATTATTTTATCAAGCAAGCTCAATATAGTCACGTCAGTTTGCAATAAAACAATTCTCAAACCAATCCGCATGAACCCAGTTTTGGCCAAGCGACAGGTCATTGCTCCCAAATGAAGGCTGATTTGGTAATAGCCAACTTATTCTGCAGATCGGAGATTTCCGTAATTTTTATCGACGATTCAATTACTTTGGTTCACGTTGTCGGACTTGTCCACGTGATCGCTCATTTCGCGACGTCATAATGGGACCGCGACGTTAGTTACGCCGACATGGACTTGCGTTATACAACAAATACTTCTATCGCAGTGAGTCACAACTAGTGACAATCGTCTGGTTCGTCTACATATTGACAATTCAAGTGAGTAATCTATGTGATTAATTAACCTCCACCATTATGTACTCTCATACATTGTCCATGAATGAATGTCCAGTATAATTGTCTCGCGTACAGGCCTATTGACGCACTTGAACGGTGAATGTCTGTGACAATTACAATGTTGGACAACGATAATTTCAGTCGGATAGTATTGCAGTAGTACTCGCAGTTATAAACAATAATACCAGTCGGACGGTATTGCAGTAGTGCTCGCTGTTGTAAACAATAATACCAGTCGGATGGGATTGCAGTATAGAACTCACAGTTATAATCACTAATTCCAGTCGGATGTTATTGCAATCGTACTCGCAGTTATAAACAATAATACCAGTCGGATGGTATTGTAGTAGTGCTCGCTGTTGTAAACAATAATACCAGTCGGATGGGATTGCAGTATAGAACTCACAGTTATAAACAATAATTCCAGTCGGATGTTATTGCAATCGTACTCGCAGTTATAAACAATAATACCAGTCGGATGGTATTGTAGTAGTGCTCGCTGTTGTAAACAATAATACCAGTCGGATGGGATTGCAGTATAGAACTCACAGTTATAAACAATAATCCAGTCGGATGTTATTGCAATCGTAATCGCAGTTATAAACAATAATACCAGTCGTATGGTATTGTAGTAGTGCTCGCTGTTATAAACAATAATTCCAGTCGGATAGTATTGCAGTAGTACTCGCAGTTATAAACAATAATTCCAGTCGGATAGTATTGCAGTAGTACTCGCAGTTATAAACAATAATTCCAGTCGGATAGTATTGCAGTAGTACTCGCAGTAAGAAACAATAATTCCAGTCGGATAGTATTGCAGTAGTACTCGCAGTTATAAACAATAATTCCAGTCGGATGGTATTGCAGTAGTACTCTCGCAGTTATAAACAATAATTCCAGTCGGATAGTATTGCAGTAGTACTGCAGTTATAAACAATAATTCCAGTCGGATGGTATTGCAGTAGTACTGCAGTAAGAAACAATAATTCCAGGCGGATAGTATTGCAGTAGTACTCGCAGTTATAAACAATAATTCCATTCGATGGTATTGCAGTAGTACTCGTAAGTTATAAACAATAATTCCAAATGGATAGTATTGCAGTATACTGCAGTTATAAACAATAATTCCAGTCGGATGGTATTGCAGTAGTACTCGCAGTAAGAAACAATAATTCCAGTCGGATAGTATTGCAGTAGTACTCGCAGTTATAAACAATAATTCCAGTCGGATGGTATTGCAGTAGTACTCGCAGTTATAAACAATAATTCCAGTCGGATAGTATTGTAGAAGTACTCGCAGTTATAAACAATAATTCCAGTCGGATAGTATTACAGTAGTACTCGCAGTTATAAACAATAATTCCAGTCGGATAATATTGCAGTAGTACTCGCAGTTATAAACAATAATTCCAGTCGGATAGTATTGCAGTAGTACTCGCAGTTATAAACAATAATTCCAGTCGGATAGTATTGCAGTAGTACTCGCAGTTATAAACAATAATTCCAGTCGGACAGTATTGCAGTAGTACTCGCAGTTATAAACAATAATTCCAGTCGGATAGTATTACAGTAGTACTCGCAGTTATAAACAATAATTCCAGTCGGATAGTATTGCAGTAGTACTCGCAGTTATAGACAATAATTCCAGTCGGATAGTATTGCAGTAATACTCGCAGTTATAAACAATAATTCCAGTCGGATGGTATTGCAGTAATACTCGCAGTTATAAACAATAATTCCAGTCGGATAGTATTGCAGTAGTACTCGCAGTTATAAACAATAATTCCAGTCGGATGGTATTGCAGTAGTACTCGCAGTTATAAACAATAATTCCAGTCGGATAGTATTGCAGTAGTACTCGCAGTTATAAACAATAATTCCAGTCGGATGGTATTGCAGTAGTACTCGCAGTAAGAAACAATAATTCCAGTCGGATAGTATTGCAGTAGTACTCGCAGTTATAAACAATGATTCCATTCGGATGGTATTGCAGTAGTACTCGCAGTTATAAACAATAATTCCAGTCGGATAGTATTGCAGTAGTACTCGCAGTTATAAACAATAATTCCAGTCGAATGGTATTACAGTAGTCGGAGTCGGGTATTGTAGTAGTACTCGCAGTTATAAACAATAATACCAGTCGGATGGTATTGCATTAGTAATCGCAGTTATAAACAATAATACCAGTCGGACGGTATTGCAGTAGTACTCGCAGCTATAAACAATAATACCAGTCGGATGGTATTGCATTAGTACTCGCAGTTATAAACAATAATACCAGTCGGACGGTATTGCAGTAGTACTCGCAGCTATAAACAATAATACCAGTCGGATGGTATTGCATTAGTACTCGCAGTTATAAACAATAATACCAGTCGGATGGTATTGCAGTAGTAATCGAAATTATGAACAATAATACCAGTCGGACGGTATTGGAGTAGTACTCGCAGTTATAAACAATAATTCCAGTCGGATGGTATTGCAGTAGTACTGGCAGTTATAAACAATAATTCCAGTCGGATGGTATTGCAGTAGTACTCGCAGTTATAAACAGTAATGCCAGTCGGATGATATTGCACTAGTACTCGCAGTTATAAACAATAATTCCAGTCGGACGGTATTGCAGTAGTACTCGCAGTTATAAACAATAATTCCAGTCGGACGGTATTGCAGTAGTACTCGCAGTTATAAACAATAATTCCAGTCGGATGGTATTGCAGCAGTACTCGCAGTTATAAACAATAATTCCAGTCGGATGGTATTACAGTAGTAATCGCAGTTATAAACAATAATTCCAGTCGGATGGTATTGCAGTAGTACTCGCAGTTATAAACAGTCATACCAGTAGGATGATATTGCACTAGTACTCGCAGCTATAAGCAATAATACCAGTCGGATGGTATTGCAGTAGTGCTCGCTGTTGTAAACAATAATTCCAGTCGGATGGTATTGCAGTAGTGCTCGCTGTTGTAAACAATAATACCAGTCGGATGGTATTGTACTTCTACTCGCAGTTATAAACAGTAATTCCAGTCGGATGGTATTGCAGGAGTACTCGCAGTTATAAACAATAATACCAGTCGGATGGTATTGCAGTAGTACTCGCAGTTATAAACAATAATACCAGTCGGATGGTATTGCAGTTATAAACAATAATTCCAGTCGGATGGTATTGCAGTAGTACTCGCAGTTATAAACAATAATACCAGTCGTATGGTATTGTAGTAGTGCTCGCTGTTGTAAACAATAATACCAGTCGGATGGGATTGCAGTATAGAACTCACAGTTATAAACAATAATTCCAGTCGGATGGTATTGCACTAGTACTCGCAGTTATAAACAATAATTCCAGTCGGATGGTATTGCAGTAGTACTCGCAGTTATAATCACTAATTCCAGTCGGATGGTATTGCACTAGTACTCGCAGATATAAACAATAGTTCCAGTCGGATGGTATTGCAGTAGTACTCGCAGGTATAAACAATAATTCCAGTCGGATGGTATTGCAGCAGTACTCGCAGTTATAAACAATAATTCCAGTCGGATGGTATTGCAGCAGTACTCGCAGTTATAAACAATAATTCCAGTCGGACGGTATTGCAGTAGTACTCGCAGTTATAAACAATAATTTCAGTCGGACGGTATTGCAGCAGTACTCGCAGTTATAAACAATAATTCCAGTCGGATGGTATTGCAGCAGTACTCGCAGTTATAAACAATAATTCCAGTCGGATGGTATTGCAGTAGTACTCGCAGTTATAAACAGTAATACCAGTCGGATGATATTGCACTAGTACTCGCAGTTATAAACAATAATTCCAGTCGGACGGTATTGCAGTAGTACTCACAGTTATAAACAATACCAGCCGTATGGTATTGAACTAGTACTCGCTGCTATAAACAATAATACCAGTAGGATGGTAATCCACTAGTACTCAGTTATCAACAATAATTCCAGTCGGATGGTATTGCACTAGTACTCGCAGATATAAACAATAATTTCAGTGATGGTATTGTAGGAGTACTCGCAGTTATAAACAATAATTTCAATCGGATGGTATTGCACCAGTACTCGCAGATGTAAGCAATAATTCCAGGGATGGTATTGCAGTAGTACTCGTATTTATGAACTATAATTCCAGTCAGTTGGTATTGCAGTAGTATTCGCAGTTATAAAGAATAATTCCAGTCGGATTTTATTTGCACTAGTATTCGTAGATATAAACAATAACTTCCAGTCGGTTGGTATTGCATCAGTACTCGCAGATATAAACCTCTAGTAGAAAGTATCGGTGAACACAACCAGATATAGATACTCAATTGTATATCAATAATACAATGCCTGGTGCAGAATTTGGGGCTTTCTGACTTTCATTAAACTTAAAATTCTATGAAACTCCTGACACATGCATACACATTGTTCACGGTTTTTCACGATTCCCTGACCAAGTGACGTCAATGAAGAACTTTGGTCGGTAATTTGTGAAGGTCTATTTCCTGTATCTTTTAGCTAGTTGTTCCCTAATTTGAGTGTTATGGCGGCCATCTTGGATTTTGGGGTGATTAAAGTATTTCTTTTTTCGCACATTTATATCTATGGTATAGATATGTAATTCTTTATATATTCTCTAGGCTGAATTACGGATTGAAACATTTCATTCTCTCGTTCCTTTGACTTTATGTACAGCAATATTTTGTTACTGTTTTCTTGTAGAAGATTGACTGGAAAAATGGACGACAATCGTTCGTACAACTTTGAGGAAACTGAAAAGATGAATAGACTTGGTGAGTATGAAATAGCCGGGATTATTTATTATTATTTGTTATCCTTTAAATAATATAAAAGCCTTGGCCATATGTTGTCGCTATACAATAGACCCAGCCCCCTCCTAGCCCAGGAATGGCTGTAGTCTCGAATGGCTGTGTAACCGACTACAAGAACAGCCAATCCCACCTACACAGCAAAGGTTCTACAGCTAAGCCCCCTCCCACTTAACCAGGAGCTTGGCCAATGATAGCTCTCTAGATAAAACCTTCACTCCTATATTAAACCGTGTGTATTTAGCAAGCTTTTATGATACCTACAGACATATATTGACTGAGTTAGTACCGGTGTGAAAGAAACAGTGGTCCCCAGAGAACGGTGTCCGGTCCCCTGTGCTTTACCTAGGGCGGGCTCTGATATCCAGGTGACCTTTTTCAGAGGTAAGTGTCCGGGCTGGGTTAAACCATAGCAAGCGGACACTCCTATCTGAGGGACCACCGTTCCTTTCACACCAGTACACCTTGAGATGCCGAACCACAGTCCCTTCGAACAGTCCGGTGTGAGACTACCATTCCAGTCTTACATATAATTTGATATTTCTCGTAATCTATAGGTCTATTTTCCATAATATTCCCATGGCATCAGGTTGTATACCTCCTACTGTTGGATATATCGACAATATTTGTTATTGTTTTTTTTCTTTTTCTTCTTGTTTGACTATGACCAATTGTTTGTCTATACAGATGGTCTTACAACCAAAGGAGATGAGGAGAACCCGTGGGCCGATATTGACGAGGTGATCAATATTGGAAGAAAGACTAAATTACAGTCTCCGAGACGAGATGACTTCACCAAGGGTATAATAGCTCAAAGACAAGACTGTGTGGTTACCAAACAGACCATTACTACTGGAATTGTGTCTACAAGTCAACCAGTCAATGGTCTCGTCCCAGGTATCGCTTCTTCTTTGCCCGAGGTGGAGAAAATAATAGTCCCTAATGGTCTCGTCCCAAGTATCGCCTCTTCTTTACCCGATGTGGATAAACTCGATGCACCAAACAAGTCAGCCCGGTCATTGGGCTTTGAGATGACTGGATCCACTATGGTTTCCCCGCAGACCACTGACACCAGAGCCAATGCCCACGTTGACAACAATGACCCAAAGCTCGGCCTGAGATCCACAAACAAGCTGGACCACAAAGATAGTTATCCCGAAGATTCCACCTCAGCTGTCAACACGGATAGCCCCACAGGACGTAATTCCATCACGAGGACCCCGGAATCAGATTCAACAGGTAAACAAGAGCTCGGAAGTAACACAGAAGAGGAGACACCGAAGACCTCTCAACACTTGAATTCCGGAGATGGTGAATATGATAAAGAGAAAGATATGAACCCAGGAAGTTGGCTGGACCGTGTGCCTGGTGAAGAAATTATTGACATTACCGCCAGATCAAAACAAGTATATACTCCCTACCTTATCCAACGGAGGGACAAGAAAATGGCCGCCGCCCGTCAAAGATACGTCGATCGGTTGAAGGTTCACACCATTGGACAGGCAACAGTCCCGACGGATCCATCCAGACGACCGAATAGCAGGAAAAGACAAGGTAGATGTGGTGTACGAAATGATTAAGTAAAATACAAAGGAAGAACTCGCTTTTAATCTGAGTTTCCTCTAAATATGTCTTAGAGTCTTTGGAAAGAACTGTAGAAACCAGAAGCCTTCGGAAGGAGGGTTTTGTGGGTGGGAGCTGGTTCTTGGTGGGCGGGGTGTCGAAATATCGCCTCCCCTGAGACTTTTGTTTCCCGGGCCTTTTGTAGACACAAAATCAGTAGCACCATTCAAGCTTGGATTGGTTTGATTGTCCCAGATTCAGGTTATTATAATTGCCTCGGTAGTTCTGAAGCATGCATGATTTTCATTCTTGATATTGGATGAATGGCGTCACGTGAACCTAGTTTTTTCATTCTTCATTTTACAAACTATGTATACTCTTTCAATCGCTTGTATCCATGCACATTGTTTTTCAGGTCGCTATTGTTCTGACATTCTGAATGATGAGGAACGCTGTCAGACAGAGGAATATCGTCCGACAGAGGATCACATTCGGGCAATGGAACAGCCTTGGACAGAGGAACGCCGTGGGGCGGAGCAATACCGTAGGGCATACTTCTCGAGCATTCCAACGGAGTGCGTGGAACAATTATCAAAAGACAGTCGTATTTCGACCCCTGAATACCGGCGACTGGCTTGTTTTGATTACTCCTATCCTCGGGCCGTTACATCAGCGACTGCAACTCGTGAAGATAGAGCTAGACTTCTGAAAGCTCCAAATGACCGCCGTGCCAAACCGAGAGCAGAAGCCACGGAGTTACCCTCAGAAACGACCTGGTGTGTAGGGTACGATGTCTGGAACTCAACTAACAGAACTCCTTCGCCAGCATATTTTCCCGGAAGATATATCCCAGAAAACCACCCCCAAGAGGAGAACAAAAGTAGGCGATTTAGATACTCAAAGAAACGGTCAGCCACTGTCATCAAAGTGGTCCCAAGAGGCGACAGAAATTCCGCTGTTATCACTGACAATAACACAAAGACTGGTCCGTTCAGAAGAGGTATGCGGGCTTTGAGAAATGGTCTGAGACGAGTGGGGCAGAGTTTACAGGGACTGATGACAGCTTGTACGTGTAGCAGCTGGGACGATATTGATCTGTGATGAGATATATATCCGATAGTGTCTCGGCAAAATATTATTTTCTTAGATACGTGAGGGTTTTTTCGAATTGAATGAGAGATAAATCCACAGTCACCAAGAAACTTTATCTTTGATAAATCTGAATCTGCCATGATGATTTTTTCCCCCCTCTAGGAGATTCACCAATCAGCCTTATGTATATTATGTGAAAAGGTTTTTGATTTGGCTCTGAGTATTTCGTAAAATACTCAGAGTTGCTATGTGGGAATTGCTATATATCTAAAGTGGCGTTGGGGTCAATTTAAATGTATATTCTATATCGATTCCATGATTTGGGCATTTCCACCTAATAACATAGAGACTTCTCTGTGGAAGAATTTATCCTTGCGTATAACGGAATAGATCATTGTAATTGAAAATTGTCATACTTTTAGATACGCGAGAACATTCCACTCTAACCTTGGGAAATGTCATTCTCACGTGTTCGTTGACATATTTCATTTGAGTGAGTTAGCACAGATGGGACATGTTGGATTTTCTTGTTCTCTAAGACTAAATGGTCTTATCTAAGGGATTAGCGTTTTGAGAACAATTCTGTTTCCATGTTTGCCAAAGGTCCAACAGTCTTTCGTAAGACTTGAGAGTCAAACGATGGAGATTTTGGCATTACATTGGAGAGGTTTGGCAAGCTACCTTCTATGGACCAACGATTCGACGACACGAGAGGCAAATTTTATTTTGGATTGTTCCATCATATGACAATGCTAAACAGTCTGGTTGGTAGTGATTTTAGCTATGCAATTTTTGTTCGCCGAGGTTGAAACAATTTTGAATGTTGATATTGCCCTGTATACGACGACTTTCTAGATGGTGTACAATTTGTTGAGATTTCAAAATCCAACCCAAAAAGGTACTATAACGTTATCTACAAAGTTTCGCAGGTGAATTTTAACTGAGGATGGAAACAGTTATTCGAAAATTTTCAACAGCGGCGAGCCAAACTTTCGGAAAGAATTAAAAAACTATAGCCTATTGTGTAACACTGTCAATTAAACTGAACAAAAAATTAAGAATTGTCTTTCATGCCGTGTAATGTATTTCCAAACAACCTGAAGCCAAACGATTACGAAAAAGTTCCACCAATGCTGTGCCAGCTCCAACTTTCCGACATGCCTATATGTATAATTGAACAATGCAGAAAAAAATGTTGGTTTCATTAACGGAATCAAAGGGTAGATCCCTTCCCTCTTCATAGGAAGAAAATCAAACACTTGTCCGAATAACAGATTCAACATTGCGTACAAATTCTCCACCGCCGACTGCATGTGAGTGACGTTTTTTTTTGTTTCGCTAAAGACTATCTCGAAACATGTACCATTATGGTAATATTGTATTCCCTATGACGACTTGAAGCTGTAATATTCAATCACAATTATATCTCTTGATTGTATAATACTGCTATGGTGACATACCGTCCATATGTCTAAACGAATCATATATACGACATGACGTCTTGTATTGTTGTAAAACGGTTATTTGATCCGCGGTGTATCATGTTATTTAATTAGTATATTTATATGGAATACAACTTTATCTATGAAACAAACCCACTTTGTTCTGAGCATTCATGGCTAAGCCCAAATCCAGATATATAGGTAATATAGTCATAACCTTCGTGAAATAACCATACTCAAATAATATTGCTGAACGCGACTTCTCTCCACATCTCTCTCTCTCCACATCTCTCTCCACATCTCTCTCTCTCCACATCTCTCTCCACATCTCTCTGTCTCTTAAACTCCAATAATTTCCCCACACAACAATGCACAACTATTCTGCACACCGGTTCAGACAGCAGATCACTATTGAAACAAGTCCCGTTTTAAATTTACGTTTAGGCTCGATTGCGACGAATAATCGAAGGTCATTGGTAGGTTTTTGAAATATGATATGTGTTCAGTTTGGCTGTGAGTTTGATTTTATCTCAGGGTCTAATAATGTGCTGCTCAGAGGGACAACTTGGGCGCTTGTACCGCTTTCTCAAAGCAGACATGGAGGCCAAAGTATGACGTCATTTGTACGAGCGCGCATTGCTCAAAATCTAGGTGGGCCACACCTGTCAGATCTTTTCCGGGTTCGTAGTACTATAATTTAAAAATACTTCTTGCCGAAATATGGAAGTCTAGACTGAATCAGGGAATCGACGATATACAATTACGTTAATATGGCCGTCAATGTGACTCTTTCAGTGGCCTGAGAGCTTTAATTCGACCGCTGGCGACAAGTATTTACGTGTCCGGAAATTACGTCCCGTCCTGTTGTATTCGATTGATGAAACAGATCGGGGTTTTTTCTACGGACACACTAAACACCTGTCAAGATGTGTATCGGCTTGTAGCATTTGAATTAATAAAGTATACTTCTTGTCGAAATATGGAAGTCTAGATTGAAATAGGGAACCGACGAGATATAATTACGTTAATATGGCTGTCCATGTAAATCTTTCAGTGGCCTAAGCGCTTTAATAATTTTGGTGGCTGGTGACAAGTATATGTACGTGTCCGTAAATTACGACTCTTGCTATTGTATTCAATTGATGTATCAAATTGTTTGTGACGGATACAGTAAGAACATGCACGTTTTCATCTGTTGTATAACACAATTACATGTAACACAAACCATTTATGAGTATAAAGGGATTCTTTTTTTCTGAAGAACTGAATTGTTGATACACGTGCGTGTCCGCTTCAATCACATTTCCAATGGCATATGTTGTATCTGTTCATCTTAACACATGGTGTTCACACGGCCTCCACATTCTGCACACTATAGTTGTAAACATTCTACATTTTCACATAGTCTTCCAATATGGTATTCATTTCTTTTTGTCTGAGAAGTAGAAGGGACAAGCGAACCACTGCTGTTATGTTTAATATTGTTTTATTTTCAGATGAGTACATCGTCGTCATCAGAAAAATAACCATGTGGAAGAATCAAATAATATATTCATTGATACTTTATAAGGTACGGTATATGGAAAGTCTTGGAACAGGCTCTGTTACAGTCAACCTCATATACGACTGACTTATACAATCAAAATATTGTACATGTAAAACCATGTACTTAAACAAAGACGTCTTCGAAAAGAACGAAAACAGATTTGAGATTGTTAACAAAACATTTACATTTCTTTGTGATCAATCTCAAGATTCGGTCTACTATCTACTTATTTAGTCCTAGTCCATTTGTCATCCTCCAAATGCAGATCTGTAATTTACTCCGTACCAGTCCTAAATTGAAAAGGCAGTCGGTGTAACTAATATTTGACCGGTCTGCTAAAAATAACAACAAATGAACGAACGACGACTGGTTCACCGCCTTCGTGAAATCTCGGTATATTCCGACATCGGACATCTCTGAAGTAAAACAAACATATTTTTCGTGTATGGGAATCTGAACTAAAAAAACATTGGCTGACCCTTAATTTGATCAAATATGGGCATTTTTCACGCTGAAAAACTGACCTTCACGTATCATTGCATAAGTGCCTAGCGCTTATTGTCAAGTGGACAAAAGATTTACTATATTCCACAATCTCTCTCGCTGCCCATGCGCCAATCTCATCCGTCTGCACGGGTTCCGCTGTCCACATCGACAAGTCAACTGCAGATGTTACCTAACTCTCTGAGAGGGATTCAACATCTATGAGGTCACTTCCGGTTTGGGGTAACAGGCACAACAACCCTATGAAAATCAACAAATAAGTGCAGTGCAGGCAACGGAAGTTATGAGTAATATATCTATCAACTCTCATTCGACTCACTCATGGCTGTGCTCGTTCGGCTACGACTGTGGCGGACATGCTCGGTGTCCAACCTCAGGTGTATCCGGATACGCATTTCCGCTTACCACAACCTACCATGCCAGCTTCACTTCCGATTCTCGTTAGAATCGGTCGGCAGTTCCAGTTCTACGTCCGGCTGTACGTGCTGATCGAGGGGCTTGGACGAGACTTCCGGTTCGCCTCCAGATGCAGTGGTTCCCTCCTACTACTTTCGGTGCGGTGTACCCTTCACAGCCTGTCAGAGGGTTGCGATAGCATCGCACATGGGTTATGCTTGCGCGCGTGTCGTCTTCCTCTTTGGCAGCCCACTTCCAGCCCGATCTGAATATCATATTGGACTATCACAACATGACCTCGCGCGCTAACGGCGATGTCTGGGGCAGGCGGTATTCTCGGCAGCTATGCTGGTGCTTCAAAAGACGGATATCGTACATGGTGGGTTAGTCCATTACACACCGGTCTTCGTGAGGAAAACTCTATAAGAACATTCTCCCTCACCATCATTGCTGATCAACGGTGCGGGTCCGTCGGTTAGTGCTACTATGGTGCAAGCCAAGACTGACAATAAATTAAGGACACTGGCTTCTGGCTCGACTCCCAGCAAGACACATGTCGTCCTTCCGGTTCATCAGTTAGGGGCACGAATTCTTTCTCTTTCGTTCCAAGGAAGAACTCAAGATCGACTTCTTCCAGTGATGAACAACTAAGCCAGAACCAGAACCAGAACCTTCCTGACAGCAGGAAGAATAGGTAGTTGCGCGCACTGCATGGCGGGACCACGGAATGCCAGTTTCCGGTGCCGCCAGTCCCCAGCCTTCCTGTGGGGGAAAACTGCAAAGGTTCGGGCAGAACTGGAGCAAATTGGGGCAGACCCAAGATCATCCGCATCCTCCTGTGCGGATACCCCCTTACGTCCAAAGTGGATTCACCTCTTACAAGGAGATGCGCATGATCATAAACCTGCGCAAACTCAACAAGGACTTCCTGGAGCCATAGTTCCGTATGGAGGCCTTCCGTTCCATAAACACTAGATCTGGAATGCAGGAAGTAGATGACTTCATTGGATGCGTATCCCTGTATATCCCGCTTATCGCAAGTACCTACGATTTCGGGTCGGTCATCGTCGTTTCCAAATTCAGGTGCTTCCATTTGGCCTATCCATTTCCTCTTTGGTCTTCACCAGGTTCTTCCAGCTGGTAGCCAGTTTTCTGTGCAGCAGTTGTATGAAGTACCGCCTCTCCCCGGACGATTTACTAATTCGCAACATGTACAGAGAACAGATTCATCTTCATACGGACTTAATCTACCAGATTCTCATATCATTGGGTTATCTCTCATACGACAACAATTCCGACTTGATGCCAGCACAGCAACACATCTTCCTAGGTGTTGCCTGTCACATAGGGTGACAAACGTCTCCTAACGTGATGGATCAATTCCCTCAACGTGATGGCTGCTGTAACCCTCCTTCCGTTTCGTTCTACACAACATGTGTTCACGGACGCCTCGTTTAAGGGGTGGGGAGTCCATCTCGATTACAAGTCGATATCGGGCTCCTGGATTTCCACAGAGAGGCTCCTGCACATCAATGTTCTGGAGTTTATGGCCATCAATCATGCCGCCCAAACATTGCTGCCTCACTTGCGAGCAATACAACGTCCTGACCTTCATCAACAAGCAAGGGGGAGGGGCTCGCTCATGCCACCTGTCGGTTCAAGCGGAGTTGTTCTTCAACCTTTGCTGGACGAACAACATTTCCGTTCGGGCACGCCATATACCGGGACATCTGAACGTCTTAGTAGACGCTTGGTCCAGGCGGAATCATATTCTGTCCACGGAATGGCAACTACATCCGGAGATTATGACCAGGAATTCCGTGGTGTGGGAGACACCGTTAGTGGATCTGTTCATCACCAGGCTGAACAAACAACTCCTGGTATACGTGTCTCCCGGATTCAGCAACGATGGGAAGCGATGCATTGTGCCTAGATTGTTCGGGAATGGTAGTCTTTGTATTTCCAACCCCGGCCATAATACCCAGAGTTCTGCAGAAGATTTACACACATACACATATGTGTGTGATTTATCTGGGAGTCCACGGTTTCTGGATCTTCTAAACTTCTGTTGGACCGTCCCCAACAAATTCCGATGTGGAACAAACTGTTACGTCAGCCGGGGACGTCCCTTTACCACCAGCAGACACAGGTTTACAACATCCACGTCTGCAGGTGCTCCGCGATCAGCTCGCTAAAACAGGCTTTTCTGACTGAGCATCACAAATAATGGTTGCTTCCACACGACCATACACATCCGCTGTCTACCAATCCAAGTGGGAGGTATTCCAGCGGTGGTGTGCCACTAAACAGGTTGAGCCGAACTCTGCCTCTGTTCAGCTTATAGCTGACTTCCTGTTATACTTAATACAAGAAAGGGATTTGGCTCCGGTGACTGTTGATGGCTATCGTTCGGCAATCTCCAAAGTTATCAAACTTTCCTCCGGCGTTAATCTGGCAAGAGATCCAAATCTAACGGCATAGGTCAAGTCTTTAAGATTGACCGACAATTCTTTGCTCCTAAGCTTCCGAAGTGGGATTTAGCTCTCGTTCTCCGAAGGTTAGCAACGTCGCCGTTTCTAGAGCAGAGTCGACGTTTCAGAGCGCTGACGGCGTCCTGGCCTCTATGGATCAATAATTCAGTGTCTGAAATAATCATGATCTGCTTCTGACGTTCAAACACAACGTTTGCGTCGTATCATCTCCGTGATATGAGGCTATCTCCCTGTTCAAAGACGATCGCTACTTATTGGGCCCAGTTATGGCCGTTCAACAAGTAGTGAGGTCACCGAGATTGGCAAGACAGTAAGAAACAGATGACAACTTAATTTATCCTGTTTTTAATTGTTGAGTACATTCATCCTTCCCGGACCTCTCACCAAAGAAAAAGGTGTGGGGGGGGGGGAGACTTGGTATGTCTCATAAGGTATTCAGCCATGATCAGTGTCACAGCAACACAGCTCACCAATATACGAGTTGTCAGAGCATTTCCATCATAGCTCTCTAGATTTGTATCTAATACCGCTTATGCCGGTGCTAGGGGCCGTGTGGTCATATCATCCAAGTTGCCACATGAACAGGTACCTGAGATACAACACATATCACGAATCGTTAGATTCTTGGTATGTGCTTTAGAATAGGTTAACCGGAAGACTATACTGTGAAGTCATGTGACTCTGTCAGTATGTCGGCACCTCTTCGCACCTCCCTTATATGTGTTGTAATTGATAGTGACCTCTCGCTGGGATCCCAATCTTCAGGTATTACCATATCATATCTACAATGCAATATGAGGAATAACATGGAGGTTTTTCTGCGAGTTGTCTTCGCCCTACTCGGGTTTGAGAAACCAAGCTGATCTCTGTCTTCTGCTCATGCTACCCTTCTCATTGTGTCGCTCTTCCTCCCGCCATTCCTTGGATGGCATTCCATACAATGGTACGTGAAGGTAAGTTTTTCAGCGTAAAAAATATGAAAAATTCATAATTAATTTTCACATTTTTGAGCAAAACTTACCTTCACGTACCAGTGATGGTCCCACCCGCCTCCCCGCTTGGGATTATCTTGCATTTAAAGCTAGAGAGTGGAGTTTGTTGCATGATTGGATTGGCGCATGGTCAGTGAGACAGATTGGTAAAAAAAAAATTGTTCACATGACAATAAGTGCTAGGCATTAACGGTACGTGAAGGTAAGTTTTTACTTAAAAGATAGTGCCACGGCACTGTAGCTCATCTGGCTGTAACTGGCAAAAGTAGTTGTAAGAATTTTTCACTAAAGAACTGCAACAGATGAGTTTCTAACTTGTGTTGTCCCCCCTGAACACTAAATGATCCATGCAGTAATTTCCTGAGATTTCATCAAGTTTCATGGGAAATTCAAGATGCGGCCATATTGGATTTTTGAAATGGACCAAAAGGGGTATCTAGCACAACCGGACCACAAGGTAAACCTGTGTACCCAATTTGACAAAGATCCATGCAGTAATTTCCTGAGAATTCACAAAAACAAAATTTCATGGGAAAATTCAAGACGACCGCTTGGTGGCCGTATTGAATTTTCGAATCGGACCACAAAAGGTATCTTGCACAACTAGATCCCAAGTGGAATCTGTGTATCAAATTTGAGAAAGATCAAAGCAGTAGTTCCTGAGAAATCGCGATAAAGTTTCAAGGGGAAATCCAAGATGGCTGCCTGGTGGCCATATTGGACTTTCGATTCAAATCACAAAATGTATCTTGCACAACCAGACCCAAAGGGGAACCTGTGTACCAAATTTGAGAAAGATCCATGCAGTAGTTCCAAAGAAATCACGATAAAGTTTCATAGGGAAATCCAAGATGGCCGCTTGATGGCCATATTGGTTTTTTGAATCGGACCACAAAAGGTATCTTGCACAACTAGATCCCAAGGGGAACCTGTGTATCAAATTTGAGAAAGATCAAAGCAGTACTTCCTGAGTAATTGCGATAACAAAGTTTCAAGGCGAAATCCAAGATGGCTGCCTGGTGGCCATATTGCACTTTCGAATGAAATCACAAAAGGTATCTTGCACAACTAGACCCCAAGGGGAACCTGTGTACCAAATTTGAGAATGATCCATGCAGTACTTCCAGAGAAATCATGATAACAAAGTTTCATAGGAAAATCCAAGATGGCCGCCTGATGGCGGATTTTTAAATCGGACCACAAAAGGTATCTTGCACAACTAGACCCCAAGGGGAACCTGTGTATCAAATTTGAGAAAGATCAAAGCAGTAGTTCCTGAGAATTCGTGATAATAAAGTTTCAAGGGGAAATCCAAGATGGCTGCCTGGTGACCATATTGGACTTTCGAATCAAATCACAAAAGGTATCTTGCACAACTAGACCCCAAGGGGAACCTGTGTATCAAATTTGAGAATGATCCATGCAGTACTTCCAGAGAAATCATGATAGCAATGTTTCATAGAGAAATCCAAGATGGCCGCCTGATGGCCATATTGGATTTTCGAATCAGAGCAGAAAAGGTATCTTGCACAACTAGACCCCAAGAGGAACCTGTGTACCATATTTGAGAAAGATCCATGCAGTATATATACAACTTTCTGAGAAATCGCGATAACAATGTTTCATGAGGAAATTCAAGATGGCTGCCTGGTGGCCATATTGGATTTTTGAATCAAACCACAAAAGGTATCTTGCACAACTAGACCCAAAGGGGAACCTGTGTACCAAATTTGAGAAAGGTCCATGCAGTACTTCCTCAGAAATCACGATAATAATTTTCATGGGAAAATCCAAGATGGCCGCCTTGTGGCCACATTGGACTTTTAAATCGAAGCAAAAAAGGTATCTTGTACAACTAGATCCCAAGGGGAACCTGTGTACCAAATTTGAGAAAGATCCATGCAGTAGTTCCTGAGAAATTGCGATAACAATGTTTCATGGGGAAATCCAAGATGGCCGCCTGGTGGCCATATTGGATTTTTTAATCAGACCGCAAAAGGTATCTTGCACAACCAGACTCAAAGGGGAACCTGTGTACCAAATTTGAGGAAGATCCATGCAGTAGTTCCTGAGAAATCGAGATAACAAAGTTTCATGGGGAAATCCAAGATGGCCGCCTGGTGGCCATATTGGATATTCAAATTGGAGTCAAGTACACATGTTGTACAACTAGACCCAAAGGGGAACCGGTGTACCAAATTTGAGAAAGATCGATAAAGTAGTTACCGAAAAATAATGATAAGATTTCACTGGCAAATTCAAGATGGCCGCCATGGCGGCCATATTTAAAATCATATCGACACCGCATGAACAAATTCTGGTGTACTCATTGGGGGGAACATGCATGCCAAGTTTCAGCTTAATCGGTCAAGCGGTTTCAGAGAAGAAGATGTTTACGCACGACGGACGAAGATGTTTACGCACGACGGGCGACGGACGACGCACGACACACGACGGACGACGGACGACGGGCAATCAGGCCATGACATTAGCCCATCGGGCCTTCGGCCCAGATGAGCTAAAAATGTGAAAATTAATTCTAAATTGTTTATATTCGGAGAGGTCATATATGCGATTCGAAAATCCTGATAACGACTAGTCTTCGTTATCAGAGACTCGCTGTCTGTCATGGTATGACTCTGTTAGACTAACCAGGACTGGGAATATGTCCATTTAGCCGCGGTCAGCTAGTGGTAGATTGATTGTTAGTTGGTTTTGAGGTACTGGCTGACTTATGGCAGGTTGTTGACCTTTTTCTAATTTTGTTTGTATACGGGTATACTCTCTCTTCAGTTTGTTTAGCGGGATAGAGAATGCCAGTGACATATATTAACTTGGTGTTTTGGCCATTTTTCCAAAATTCCTAAATCGTTATCTTCAAATGCTAACCGGGTCATTCTCTCATACCCTGATCCTGAATAGTTCAAACATTTTTCCAATTCAGTTTGTTTTGCTGTCCTTTGCCATACAAAATTTCCGCTAGTTATGGGTTTAGTTTTTCGAGCAAGATATACTCTTCGTCAAATTGGTTCATAAACTTCCAATGCAAAGGCACTGTCGGGATCTTGAATCTAATATTTCAGGTGTCTGTTTCTAAACAGTATTTTCCCGACCAGCCTCTATAACAGCGGCATTTAAATGCTTTATTGAAGTTTTCCTTGTATTCAGAAAACAACGAGACAAATTTATCACTGAGACTTTCATCCGGCGATTTTCTTTTCGATGGGAAATGTGACTTTCGAAGACATCTACCTTTGTCGTTGCAAAGCGTTCTGCTACAGGTTGATGTGAAATTTTGGACTATTCGAAGATACGGGCCGAGGATCGTATTGACGTATTTATAAAGTTGTTGACATTTCCTCTTGCCGACTGTGTTGACGTATCTTTCCCACAGTATAACACCGGACGATCCCGTGGTGGCAGCCTGGCCGATGGTCCTTTCAAGGTCTTCCTGTAATATCATATAATAAACATTGTATTTTTTCTGAAACAAAGTCATGTGGCCTTTTACAGAAAAGAATGCCCGTCAGGGAAACGTATCCGGCTGCTATCTACTAACCTAGCTGGGACATTGTTTTCCTCATTGTAAAATAGTAGACCTTGTCCATTCTTTCTTTTCACACTGAGAGGAGTTTCTGAAACATGCCATATAAATTAAAAGGCAAATATATTGAGCAAGATCATCATGATTCTTAAATATAACCAGTCAGTAGAACCGTCGAAATATTTAGCCCCGTCGAAGATGAGACAGATGGCGCTACAGTCCAAAAGAACATCCGGGCCTTATATCTTGCCAATGATATACTCGTCCCGTCAGCTTCCATTTATCCATTTTTGTCCTGCAGTCAACAGACCAACTGAGAGAACTCGTATTTCCATTTCTTCATCTGCTATAGCGCAAGCCTCCAATCGATACACTTCATAACGGACTTACTTGTGAAAGCAGGAAGTCTGTGTCTCCGTACCTCATCCTCGCATATGGTAGGACGGGAACTTCCCAACTATTTGTGTGTTTCTTCTGGATTCGGTATGCTTCGTTGAGTATGCCTTCAATATGAGCCGCCCTATATCTAGGAGGCATTTTCTGAGTCAGGTAAATCGATGGGTAGAGTGCGTCACTGATATTAAACAGCCAAGACAATCTGAAACATAATAATCTGAAATGTAATATTTCTGTTAAGGAAGAACTTCAATGACATCGACCAAAATTAAGTAAGTCTCTTGTTCAAATTGTTAAAACCGTTGATAAATCAAGGCACAAAGGATAGTAGATATCAAAGTATAGGTCAACGCCATGCTGCTAGAGTCTGATTCTATAAGCACATTACTATTATCTGAAGCCTCCACGATTTCTCACCTGTCATTGCGTTTCATCTGTTTTCGGTGACAATAATTTTGACCATTCTTGAAATTGTAGCAGTCAGGGAAGAGGTAAAATCCCCACTTAGCTCGAGGACGAAGAGATTTGACATGGAGTAGAGTTGTCTCCATGAAGCGTCTGTTAATAAGCATAAATGATAAACACTTTTATTCCGCATTTCACGCTAGGGCACGACTATATATCGGGGTTGGGGGAGGGGATCAATGAGGTAGACTATCCTGACCTCGATAATTAATTCAGTAACTTCTTTTAGGTTGGAACAATCTTGTTGGAAGAAACTATCAATTACCCGTTCGAGAAACAAGCCACCGAGACAGTTCATGTAATATATTCCCTGTACCACATGATAAAACGCGTATCGATTCGTCGATAAATCGCCAAATACGAAATGTCTAATTTCGCAAAGCTCATGGGTGAAACAGCAATTGGATTTGTAAGTAAAAATCCGACGGAAAACCTTATCAGGTTTTGCTAAAATTATGAAATCTGTACAGAATTATCGTTCGGGCAATGGCGGTTGAACCACCTACACGTCATGTATGCGGCAGATAAGGCAAATAGTTTCATAATTCTTCCTGTGAATTATTGTTGTAGGTCATGCATAATATTCACCTGGCAGCTGCATCGAACTCCTTCTTGGCTGCTTTCTTCGCAGTGGCCCTGTCCCAGGAGGGGTGAAGTTCCCTCATAACCCGAATGGACCGCTTCTTGTACAGTCGATGAATTCCCCAATTTCGACGGAATATTGGTCTCCATGCTTCCCAGTCTATGATGGCGTAACCGTCATAGAACTTGTCCGAAATGCGTTTCTCAATATCCCGCGTCGCTTTAGCAAGATGCAAATCCATTTTGGCTAACTGAAATGAAGGAGATACAGATTTTACTGTTCCAAAGGCCAAAAAAATGCACTCTTATCTTATGAATTATCGTAGTGGGCCTACTGTTCGACCAATAAAAACATTGTCAATCCATTGTCAATCGATGTCTATTATTTTCTTTCTGAGTAACCCTCAGTTCTTAATCAAGAGAGTCTTAGCCTAAATATAAAATTCATCGTATATCATATCTTCCAGTTATTCCGTTACAGGATTTGATACAGGATTTTAGTGTTGGAGGGTCTACATTGTTCGTGAAGCTATTGTTATTCATATTTTATTAGTTTTCGTCAGTGACCCAATACGGAAATATATGAGGTCAATAATATTCACATTGGATGATGTGTTATCCCACAGAACCTCTTTGATGGATATATAGACCACCCTCTACGACAGCCTCTCCGATATGAAAACGACAATTTTAGAACTGAGAATTTTGTGATTGTTTGTTATACAGGCACACTGGTACACTGTGAGTTTAATATTCACACTTCTTCTAGTAATGAATACTTTGGGGGAAAGGAAAGAGTTGTTTAAATTGTATTGTCGTTGTTGTTGCACTGAGAGAAAAAGAGGATTCACCATGATGCACAAAGGGGTATCTAGACGCTAGAGACCCCTGGTTCTCGGGTATATTCCCATAGGTTTCAGAAAGATTCCCCAGAGGAATCACTATGATGCCGGATGGGTTATCTGGATGTTAGAGACCCCTGGTTCTCGATAAGATACCCCATGTATTCGTCACGGTTGTCCAGTTTCTCCACGTGATTCCCCTGATCACCCTACCGCGTGGCTGTGAGATCGTCGGCGTATGCGTGTGATTTTGGTATTACATCAGCCAGTAAAATCCACATCAATCTTGAGTTTCTTCATGCCATCGATGTCATATTTCACACTAATTACATTTATCGTCACCCCAAGAATGGTTTTGCAAAGCTTTTGTTCCAAATGTGATACGGTATCCCTCAAGTTCTTGGATCAACGCGATGATGTACAAGGATGAATCATCAATGTGAAGGACAACACAGGTGTGTTACTATCCACGCATGTGCATTGTGCTTAAATTATTGTGGGAATTTCTCATTTTCTAAGGACAGTATTTGCCAAATTGATCGAAGTCATTATAAGTCAGACTAACAGAATTCCTATCAATGCTGAGAACAGGAGTGGACAGTAGCAAACCATCGTTGTTGTTGTTATTCACATTCATAATTTATTCATAACACCGAGAGAAATGCAGAATCCAGCAACGAATTCTCCCTTCCCCCCACGAGAACCCAAGGCATCCAGATGATTCTCCTTATGATCCCCTTGGGGCATCCTGTTGATTCACTTGGGGTCTCGTGGGAGGTACCGTTGTTGGATTCCCCTTCAAGCATCACTACGATTCCCCTTTTTCTCTTAGTGTGTTCACGGAGCGAACATCGTACGCGGGACGAACATATGTGTCATCTGGACATGTTTCAGTGTCAAAGACGGAAAATGACGAATCCCACCTTTAGTTTATTACAAATAATTCTTCGGGATAGTGCTCCAAGCGTTAGAAGTGGATTTAGTTTATCGCAACATTATTTGCCTTCATAAAATTGTGTCCACGGTTGTTGACGGGCGTTACCGAGCGTTGACGAGTGTCAACGCCATGTCGCTCATCAGTTGATCTGGGATATGGGGTCCACTTCTTAAACAGTTGAATCAGTTGGCGGCCGGAGGAAAGAGGCTAAGGTATAATTTCCCGTATCTATCAGCGTTTCCATGAAAAATTGAAATCCCTCATTCAGGGTCAGCAGAATCTGGACACGGTTAACTGTGTTGGTATTATCTTTGGGTAATATTTGTTTCTTATACAGAAGGCATACCCGGGCCATCCATGAGCTTAACAACATGACGTATGCTTTTTCGACAACGTAGAGCTGCATCGCTGAGTCCCGCTTGGTGTAAAACTGCCTCAATAATAACACGGCCTAGGTCCCAGATTGGTGTAGTTCATCGGAACCTGGGGCCTCGACCTGAACCTCTGCTTGGCGTAAAAGTTCGCCTACAATGTTTCGTCCCTATCGTCGGGTTCAAAGTTTGTATCATTCAACCTTGATGCCATACCTCTCATGGTGAATGAGGGGGATTGTATCGTGTGGGTTATTTATAGCACGCTGAGTCAACTGTGGACACTTCTGATCTTAATGAGGCGTTCAAACAGGTATTTCTGTTTAGCGATCACTCTGGCATACGCCGCTGTCCTCCATATGAACCGGCTACTTGTTGAGTGATTTCATATTAACTGCGAGGTCGACATACTGTTGGTGCCAATGTGTTATGGGCTAACATTGCGGCTTCCTCTTTCGAATACCCTCTGTGGTGAATTTGTTTACTGTGGCCTTCCACGCCTCGCCCAACTCGGCGTTCATGCTTTCTTTGAAGAGCCCCCCCCCCCCATATAATTGGGGTCACAACGTGCGGCTCGGGCGTGGGACTGATGATATGAATGGGAACTGCTGTATGGAAGCGGGCTCTAGCTGCCGGGTGTTCAAGCCCATGTGGACTTGGTGGATGGTCTGAGGGTCGACTCTTGTTCTGATGTCGTCGTAGAGCCTCTCCGGGTTACCGGTGGGTAACGGGGAGTATTGGAGTTTTATTCCACGAACAGGTAACCGTACGGACGACTTATTGTGGCTTGAGACGCCTGCATGAAATAGTCGATGTTTTGCGGATAAATTCGACTCTCAAACACACGGATCTGCACTGTGTCGATGGGACTGGTGAACAAGGCAATACCTCTGGACTCCTTCTATTGCGGAAAGGGGTTTAGGGTCAAATAAATCACAAACATATTCCGGTGAGAGGATGTTTTGGTGATGATCCTCGACGAGGTTTGATCTGTCCTTGGTCGCACCCATCAGATCGTCCAGTGCCACAATGTTGGTCTGCTCGAGGTTAAAGATATGCAGTCAGTATATCCAGTATAAATATACTGAGTATACAGTCAGTATATTTGTCTGTGGGGTCGTATGACTCATCTTCCACCACCCTTTTAATGTTGCGTTCAATTGTTGTCTGAATATGACGAGATTGTATTGGTGGACGTTTCATCCCCGAGGCTTGCCTTCTGTACAAATCATGTGTGACTTGTACGCCGGCATCGTTTTCCACCACCCTTTTATTATTTAATAAAAGTAATACGCTTGGTCGATATCGTAAGAAATCCTGTTCCTTAACCGCATAGAGTCGTAGACAGGCTGCAACTGGCTGTAACATCAGACAATACGGTATAGCTTATGGACCCTTCGTCAAAGTATTTGATCACCCAGGACGTTTTTCCACACCCAGTCGGGCCACTGACCCTAATCGTATGGGGATGTTCTACTTCACTTGGTAGACCCAGAGTGGGTGGACTTGTCTGTGTCTCTTGGTTATACGGACCCAAGTGGGTGAGCAGCATGAGTTTTGTTCCATGTCGGTTGCCACAAGGGGAAGATTGATTTCCTCTAAATCGTGGCTGTACATGGCTAGTCACACATGTCCAGCTAACCATATTGAAGTTAGTTTTATCGTCGCCATATGACCGAAATAATGCTGAACGCGACGTTAACCCAAACTCACTCCCTCACTCTTGGCTATAAATCAGACGAACCAGTCTGAGCATATTATCCCGGCGGAACGTACACGTACTCGACATGGAGGCCGCTCAGAGGATGAATACAGGCTGAATGTAATGGATCACAGTAGTATACAAAGCGTATTTACATGTCCATTGACCCCGGAAATTTGCATATTTTGTGGAGGACACGTGGAGGTCACACGCGACAGCCAATCAGAAGCGAGTATTGTGTCACATGGGGTGTGGTGGGTGGTGGGTTTAAGATGGCGGCTGTGGTGGTGGTGGGTGGTGGGTTTAAGATGGCGGCTGTGGTGGTGGTGGGTGGTGGGTTTAAGATGGCGGCTGTGGTGGTGGTGGGTGGTGGGTTTAAGATGGCGGCTGTGGTGGTGGTGGGTGGTGGGTTTAAGATGGCGGCTGTGGTGGTGGTGGGTGGTGGGTTTAAGATGGCGGCTGTGGTGGTGGTGGGTGGTGGGTTTAAGATGGCGGCTGTGGTGGTGGTGGGTGGTGGGTTTAAGATGGCGGCTGTGGTGGTGGTGGGTGGTGGGTTTAAGATGGCGGCTGTGAAAGATGTATTCATCCGCGGTCATGTCTGGCGGTGATTCGGTCGCGGGAAAAACCTTCCGCGGAGAAAAAGTAGTCCCTAGATAAAATGGTCCGATGGGGTCGAGTGAGGTATCCAAGTGAAGCTTATGTGAAGGGGCATCTAATGGGCTGAGTGTGGGGTTGACATATCGGCCTTCTGCGCATGCGCGGTGGCCGAAGGGTATGAAAATAGCCGTTTTGGGAACAACAAGTTTAGTAATGTTTATATAGTTTATTACCCCAATGTTACATCATACCCAGGCTGGGGGGAGCCGCCCTGGGTATGTTTAGTATGTTCACAGCAAAACAAATTGAAATATCAAACACCATGTTTTATTATTTAACACATTGTCACATTAGGTCAAGCGTTTACTGAGCTCAAGTCAGCGAGCAGCATGTAGACATAGAGTGTGTGTGTGTGTACGGCATGATATTCATCAGTGCACGGGTGACGCATTCAACCGATGGGGGTGATCGGTCAGCTTGGTCAGGAAAACGTGACATTGGTTACCCTCTCTACCACCCATTGAATGTTGGGGCGTTGACAATGCGCCCATCTCAAGGGTTCCACGGTGTCCAGTATCTCCAGCATCGTCTCTAGTGACCCCCGGTTAATGATGGTGACCGGCTGGTCAAACACATGGTTGTTGGCACTGGGATAATAATACTGTAACTGGTCCGTCTTTTTGTGACGTAAGATGTACCCGAAAGCGACATTCAATGTAAAGGCCGTAGTTTGATCGTTGAAGATGGCTTCCACGTAGCTGCGTAGACAGGTGCGGTTGGTCAGTGGGAAATTGTAGATATCTTGAGGGTGGAAACAGTACCGTGTCATGGACCAATGGCGCCGATCGATGTCACTGATTGGATGGTTGTCCTGTAAGAGATCGCTAGGAACATTTATGGGCTCCACCAGAAAATGTTCGATGTTGTCAGGACTCGAAACCGTAACGCTGGGGTCCGGCTGGATATTCAGGCTCTTCTCAACTGTGGGTATAGGCGGGCTCTCCTTCATCGCATCACCAGTGGCGTTCGTCTCCCCGGGCTTATCTTCACTGGATCTCACCTTCCGTGGCTCCTCTTCAGTAGGAAGTTGTCGTTCATGCTCATAGGCATGAATCAACCGTTGGTGTCGCAGCAACTGACTGCGTCGTTTGAAGAGTTGATCACAATCCTCGCATGGACGCTTGGATGGCCCATGAATTGAACGTTCGTGGCGCAGTAAAGCATCTTCCCGATTAAATGACCGTGCGCAGGTTATACAAGTATACAGTCCATCGTTGTGGGTGGAGGCCTCGTGGCGTCGTAAATTATCTAGACGAGTAAACTGCTTCTGGCAAGTTGTGCAAGTGAACATCTTGGTGGTTGATAGAGTGTCTGATGAAATGGCAAGGCCGCTTCCCTTTTATAGCACGCTAGCTGGTAATCTATTTTTAGCACACTCTACCCCAAGTCGAGGATCGAGACTGGTGTACTGGTGTACCACTGAGCCGCATTGCGCGCGCGTATGAAGACCCTTATACATACCCAATGCAGGCGCAGACGCGAAGTGCCCGGACGATAGACACGGACGTCACCGATCCGAAAAGACACGGACTTTACCGAAAAGACACGGACTTTACCGAAGATACACGGACTTTAACGAAAAGACACGGACGTACACGAAAAGACGCGAAGGTGAACGCCATTGTGGGAACCCCCCACAGACAGGTCAGTACATGCATTCCTATGATGTTCACGCATAATAAAAAGGATTGATCTGTAATCTGTGTTGTTGTTGTTGTTGTTGTTGTTGCTCCCTTTTTTGGACTAACCCATCAGAATAGTACGTATCACGGACTACACCCGTAGAGCTACATCTGGTCTATAAAACACGTCCCTCTGGATCCCACACCTTCATTTCTACAGAGCCATGGCGGACATCCAGCCCCATGCGACTCGCATTTTACAGTATGCCACCGCGGTGAATTCATTCACGGGTTACCGAGCAGTGGTCCGGTCCATGTTTGCAGATGGCGATGACAACGAGGGACGACGCCAGATCCTGAACGAGTTCACAGAAGCGGTCCTCCACAGAGTGCACTCGATGGAGAGGCGTGCCATCACTCACCACTACTGGACTATGACAGCCATCCTTGATGCTCGCGCTATGGACCAGGAGCGCTCACGCCGGAACCAGCGCCGGCTGGTTGGCCTCATACTAGTCTGTGCCCTATTCACCCTGGCGCTGTGGTATTGACACTATAAATACGAGGGTCAGACAGAGTGTGTGTCATTCATCGTTCGACATTTCGACCAAGCATGTCACCCGTCCTACGAGCCATTCTGCCCCTTACACCCCGGGTGGGGTTACACGTCTATGAAGATAAAGTCACCCTGGTGGAAGACCGTGGAGATATTTGCTGGGCGCCCGCTGAGACCTTATCGAATACGGTGACGCTACCTCGTGACGGCTGGACCAAATTTAAACGGGTGTTGAGCGGCGAGCTCGACGGAAACCTCATCCACATAGACAATGCCATCTACGTATACCGTGCAACCTTCTTCCTACGCCTGGGCCGCTACCAAGATGCTACGCGAGGCTTCACCCTAGACCCCGATCTGTGGTCAGCCTTGGAGAAAGTGGTGCCTATTGTGGACCAGCTGTTTACACCGGACGAGCGATCATCACACCAGTTGGGGTGGGCTCGTGCTATTGAGGACGCGCTGGCTGAACCCCATGAACAACTACATGAACCCGACGACGACGATGCCATTGATTACCCGGCTAGACTCAGTCAGCCCAGTGATATGACCACCTGATCCTTTTGATCTCACGGGGTTCTCCCTATAAATACGAGAGACAGTGAAATGTGGTACCATTCACGTACTGACCATGACGGAGCATATAGTACTGGCGTATTTCAGCTTGACCCCCGAGGTTTTCCTGCACGTGTATGCGGATAAGGTCGATATCATGGAGGAGGTGGGAGACATCTGTGATGCGGACCCTACACAACCGTGCCCGGCTCACATTCGTCTGTCCCGGGAGGGCTGGACCAAATTCAAACGGGTGTTGTCTGGTGAACTGGACGGCGACCTCATCCACTTGTGTCACGATGTGTACATCCGACGCGGCCCTTTCTTTGCTCAATTGGCTCGGCTAGATGGAGGTACAGTGCATTTTACCCTTCACCCTGATCTATGGTCTGCATTGGAAGATGCCGTGGTAGATGTGGATGAAGTGCTTATCAAGCGGTCATCAGACGAGTTGGACTGGTCATTTACCATGGCCACTGTGGAAGTCCACGAAGAAAATCAGAAAGAAACTCCGGCCCAAGATATACCGTTATAAATAAACGATAGAGCCAGGGTGCATCATCATTGTGTCACCATGAAGCGCTGGGAGAAGGTGCTGGATAACTTATACTACAGTCCCGACAGTCCGGCGGCCTATAGTGCATTGTCGGCTCTCTATCGAGCGGCCAAACCCCAGGGGATACAACGTGCCCAAGTCCGAGATTGGTTAAGAAGACAAGACACCTATACCTTACATCGATCTGTCCGTCGCCATTTTCTACGGAACCGCGTCATCGTGGGAGGAATAGATGCCCAGTGGCAAGCGGATTTGGTCGATATGAGCGCCTTTGCCAAACACAACGATGAGAATCGGTATATCTTGACGTGCATCGATATCCTATCCAAGTATGCGTGGGTGGTACCCATCCGGACGAAAACGGGGGCAAATCTCATAGCGGCGTTCAAAGACATCTTCAAGACCGGGCGCAAACCTTTGTATTTGCAAACCGACGAAGGCACGGAATTCCTCAACAGACCGTTCCAAGCCTTTCTCAAGAAACAGAAGGTGTTTTTCTTCCATACGTACAACGAGACCAAGGCTTCCGTGGTGGAGAGGTTCAACAGGACATTCAAAGGCCGCATGTATAAATATTTCACCTATAAGAATACAAGGCGGTACATCGATGTTCTCCCGAAACTGGTGAGGGGTTACAATCGAGCCTATCACCGGAGTATAGAGAGAGCCCCCATTACCGTGACCCAACGCAATGAAGCCCAAGTCCGGCGTGTCTTGTACCCCAGGCCATCGCAGCGAACGACGAAGGCGGTGTACAAGGTCGGGGACCCTGTACGGATCAGTAAAGTCAAGGGCAAGTTCGAGAAAAGTTACTTGCCCAACTGGAGCGATGAGCACTTCCTGATTAAACGGCGCCTACCCCGACAGCGGCGAGTCTATGAACTGAAAGATCTCCAAGGGGAAACGTTGCTGGGGACGTTTTACGAGACGGAATTACAGCCTGTTGTAAAAACACAGCAAGACTACTACACGGTGGAGCAGATTTTGAAAACGGAACGTCGACGTGGCAAACTGTTTCATTTCGTGAAATGGCAAGGTTGGCCCAGTTCCTTCAATTCCTGGGTCGCGGCCAACCAGGTGAAACGACTATAAAGCCAGACACCACTGCCGTCCTCCTTCATTCCACGTCCGACCACAGTGCTATGGACCAACAGCAGCTGCCTCTGAAGACAGCGTCTCGCAAAACGCGCAAAGCGCAAGTGGTCTTTGGGGTGCTATTGCTAACCCTGCTGAGTGTGTTGTACGGAGGTGTGTTTTACGACGTAGCCTATGTCAGCACGTTACTTAACCAACTGAGAACACCAGGCACCAGCGAAACCGGTCTACAGAGAGCACCAGTCGTATCGAGCCCAGTCACCACCACCACACCCCGCGTACAAGCCACGTCGAGCTCTACACCTACACCAAGTACGCCCACTACGTCTGAACACCCACCGGATTTCATCCCTCACAGTGAACCGACCACCCACGTTGTACCCACCCCCAGCACCATCCCTGAACGTGAACAGACAACGACGACCGACGTTGTACCCACCACCACTCCAGTTCACTCGTACGAAATTTACAAGAGCGGGTTACCACGACAACGGATACACCTCGAACCATGGACCCTGGGTGGCAGCATCCCTTCACTTGCGTCATCGCAGGACCGACGGGCTCCGGCAAAACGCACTTCGTCAGGAAGCTCCTTCAACACGCCGACAGCATGATCACTTCACCCATTGCCAGAGTCGTGTGGTGTTACGGAGAATGGCAGGAAGCGTATGCAGCAATGCCCCACATCACGTTCGTGGAAGGCCTACCCAACCTGGCCGATTTGGAACCCGACACCTTGGTGGTTCTGGATGATCTCATGGCGGAGACGGATGCACGGGTCACCCAACTCTTTACCAAAGGCAGCCATCATCGACGGCTCAGCATCATCTACATTGTGCAGAATCTGTTCAGTAAAAACAAAGAACATCGGAATATCAGCTTAAATGCCCACTACCTGGTGGTCTTCAAAAACCCGAGAGATACCACTCAACTGCTGCACCTGGTGAGACAGATGTATCCCGGCCGCACACCGCGTGCGTTGGGAGCCTTTAAAGATGCCACAACCCCTCAGCACGGGTATATGCTCTTCGACCTCAAGCAAGCCACCCCCGACCACCTTCGACTACGGACCGGCATCTTTCCCCGAGAGACCCACCACGTGTACATGCAAAAATAATGTAAACACATCCACAGTGGCGCCCCCAGCTGGGGTCTGTGTGTTTGATGATGGGGAATAATAAAAGAATGAATACCACAGCAGGGTTGACTTTGTCTGTGAGGTGGATAAAAAGGGCAGAGTTGTGGGTTCTAGCATTAGTTGTACAGGATGTCTGCGCGAGTACGGAAGCACGCTCCCACGCTCCGTGTATT
>JAVTVY010001576.1:0-32511 GCA_036873755.1 Hanleya hanleyi | reverse complement strand
GAATTATTGAATTGAATTGAATTGAAATTTTATTCACCATACAGAGAAGATATGCATATAAATCAATGTGGAATGCGTCCATATTGTCTGTATATTGGCGGGAATAAACCCCTTGCGGGTTTGTTTTATCCCTAAGAATATATATGTTGTAAAACATTAAACAGCGAGAGTATAATTATATATATAAACAGATGGTGAATAGAAATAGTCTGACATTGTGCAGTTGAACCATTAAATATGAATTGTCCTGTGAAGATAATAAGTACATGTATCCATGTCAGCAATACGTTAAATAATCAGATATAATAAATAATGTGTACCTTTCAAATAAAGTGATATTGAGTTACCGAGTGTGATGATCACTCTCTGTTGCGCTCATAATATTTTTCGTTAGCTCCCTTTTGAATAGGGACTTTGAAGTAATGTGCTTTAAATTAGCTGGGAGAATGTTCCAGATTCGTGGGCCTTTCAATCTCAAACTATAGAAAGAGAGTTGAGATGGACAAGATGTTCTGAACAGATTGAAATGTGAGTGCCTGGTTGGATAGTTGTGTACAGAGGATTGTTTTGTAAAGTAATTTTGATACGCGAAAGGAAGAAAAACATTATGGTGGATAAATTTGTGAACAAATATTAAGGTGAGATAATCGTTCATTTTTCTCATTGGTAATATATTAGTCTGTTTGAATATAGGTGCAGTATGGGAGTATTTGTCGCTAAAGTTGATGATTCGAATTAGTCTCTTCTGTAATAAGACAAGTGGTTGAAGATGGGAGGAATAAGTATTGGCCCAACACACATTACAATAAGAAATATAGGAATAAAATAGGGAATAATAAAGAGTCATTAATGTTTGTTTGGTTAGGCAGTGTTTTATGTTATTGATTACACCAATATTTCTCGACAGTTTTGAACATAGCTGATCTATATGCGTTTTCCAATTCAGTCTATCATTGAAGAAAATTCCTAGAAATTTGTAGCTGTCTACGTGTTCGATGTCTTGGCCTGAGACGGAAAGTTTAGGAAGATTGGATACTGATTTTCGTGTTGGTTTGATAATCATGTATTTCGTTTTTTTTTATATTCAATGACAGTTTATTGCAGGAGAACCAATCTTGAAGCTTGATTAATTCATCAGACATTGTTTTGATTAGAATAGATGGATCGGTGTTAGAGTATGTGGCGCTTGTATCGTCAGCAAACAATATAATATTAAGAACAGTGGAAGCTTTGAGAATATCATTTATATAAATCAACAAGTGAGAAATGACTACATTGTAGTCAAAACCTGCGGCAGTGGCAATAATACAATGAAAGACATATCAGCGGAGGTAGTGGTAATTGTAGAAAAAAGCGCCATCTGCCAGTGTTTTTATGCCAAGGGAAGTAATTTTCAACTTGTAACCCACAATTGTAGGGATTGCGCAATAGTTCTGATATCATATATATATATATTCACTTTCCCCATTCAAAATCCGACGATTTTGACTCGGCCGTGCCGTCTATACTGAATTGACAGACGAACTCACCATGATGGCTCTGGCAATGTTTTGGTACAAGTATCGTGTATGCCAAGTTTCAAAACATTCGGTTCAGTCGTTACTTTTTGCAAATCAAAAAGGCTTTCAAATATTTGGAAATCCAAACAAATTTCGAGGATTTAGTCATAGCGCGAAAATCTTCGCTCTTCAGTCTCCATTATCGCTTAATTTGCCGATCAAAATGGAAAATTTATATTTCCTTCAACTTGAAAGTTATTTTTCAATAAATTTAGTATGAGGTCTATCACTTCGATCTATGAAACTACGGAATGGGATTTAAGGCTTTATCGAACTGTCCAAGAGGCATAATGACACATTTTCACTATTCAAATTGAGGCCTGTTACAGTCTTGATATTCGATTAAAATAATTAATTAGGTTTCTGCATTTACGTTCGTTATCATCTGCGAACTAAATTGCTTGCCACTCTTTTCCACGCAGTAAGTCAATACCAAGACATGGTTTGCTTCTTCTATATAAATGATTAACTATTTCATTCTTAGGAAATATCATCTCAACTGACATGTTCGGCCAAGCCTTTTCGAAGGTTGCTAATTTTATTAATTTCTTTAAAATCAAATTCTGCAAACAAGAAACATTTCTAGTCAGTATCTATGGATATCTTCCTATACTCAATTCGCGAATAATGTTTGTCACTAAGTCATTCCGAAGGTGATTCATGTGCGAAGTTTCGGGGCTAGTTCACTAAACAAGGTCTGTGTGTAAGAGAATGATGTCGAATTCTCGTTATTATCTTTTGATACATCAAATTGTTGCATTCGCGAAAATGACTGCCAAGTTAAAGTCAATGCGAAAGGTATTTAAGTATCAAAATCAAACTCAAAAACCCCTCCAGGAAAACAAAGGCCATAGCTTTTGGCCACGAGGTCAACTAGATCGTTTTTATGGCCAGTAACTGCTATATATGACGTAATTCCATACGTAAAACTAATTGACAAAGTAACGTAAATTTTGTATAGAACCAGTAAATTCTAGCAGAAAAGGGCTCCGTCTTGAGAGAATGGTGTCAAATGCAATATGTTTCTGCGCATTGTTTGCTGATACACATAAGTATTGAATTTACGGAAGTGATTAATGCTATTCTAAAGGGATTCTGAGTGCGGAAGAGGACGGGAACATCAATACCAGCGAATCAAGGCCATGGCTTGCGAGAATGAGGATAGAGGCTGTGGTCCGAAAGAGAATCATTCAAAATAGCTATTTGCAAAATGTCATGCTTGTAACCGAAAGTGCTCAATATAACTGCACGACTGCGAGGTATTGTTCGCCCACAGGGGTGTCTAACTCATTAAATACTACATAGTCATTTCTGTCCCTTCGAAGTGGGCTACCATTTGAAATTGTCCGGTAATGAGTGAGTCCATCTGAATCCTTTCGTCGGCAAAATAAGCATTCAAGATTCAAGATTTTATTGTACAAACACCAGTCAAAGGCAGAGTACAAAATTTTAAGAGGAATACAACAAGAGAAACAATGGAACAGTGACATGAATATTAATATTTATATATATGTTATATCTGAGAGATATGTTATTATCTGAGTGTTACCGTTGATATTAGAACCTTGATTTTTGGCATGAAGGTGCATTAGGGGACTGTTACCAGCATGTTTCGAGCTGACGTACTTTTGATGAAAATTTCTGCTGATTTTTTATTAAAATCACTGGTGAATATAACTTGAGCCGTGCCCATCTTAATATAGGCAGGATTTCAACTGGGGGTCCACTAGTTCAGCGTGCGTCAGAGTCCTAATAATAATAATAATAATAATAATAATAATAATAATAGTTTTATTTCAGACTGAACGGGCGTCCATACAGATTACACCAAAGTTATTTACATGGGGATAAGAGCACTAGTGCAAAATTTCAGACCATTTGGCTTCTAGCTTTGACGAGAAATAAACATCACAGTTAAGCAATCTACAAATTATAACATTGTCACAATCAGTTAGCCTTTGCTTGAACCGAAAAACGGACTTTCGTATTAACTCGCCAAAAGACGGGATGCGATTGATCACAAACATGTAGCTTGCGCTACAGTCACGTCTATAACACATGAGCCACCTGAACGAGTTGTTGTAAGTAACTCTGAATTTGTTGAGACCTTTCTTGCTGTAAGAGCACCAAAGCTGACAGCAGTAAATATTGCAGCAGTATGAACGAAACAAACCCTTTTTTACAAGTTCGGTACATGCTGTGAACTTTCTTAAGAGAACATTGAGCCTGATGCATAGTTTACGTTTCTGACATTCGATATCCTGATCATCGGAAAGATCTCAGTAATAACATGTCCTAAGTATATATAAGAATTAACATAGTCTAAGCGATTACCACACAAGAGTAATACAGGCGGTCTGAAGTTCTTATAGCGTTTTGGTTTAACAACAACACAAACGCTTTTCTTAGTGTTAAAAAGAATGTCATGAGAAATAGAGTAGGTTTCGCATATTTGTAAAAGAGCCTGCAGAGCTTTGGCCGATGGGCAAATGAGACATAAGTCATCAGCATAAATAAGATGGTTCATAAATACACCAGCAAGGTTACAGCCTACATTGGCCTCTGAGAGAGCTTCATCAAGTTCGTGTATGTAAATAGCAAAGAGTGATGGAGAAAGTATTCCTACCCTACTTCTTATGTCCTGTGACGTTATTCACACTGGGCATGAAGGTGCATTAGGGGATTGCTGCCAGCATGTTTCGAGCTGACCTACTTTTGGTGAAAATTTCTGGTGATTTTTGATTAAAATCACTGGTGATTCTAACTTGGGCCGTGCCCATCTTAATATTGGCAGGATTTCAACTGGGGGTCCAAGCGAGTCCTAATGCCTACCCTACTTCGTAGCCTAGGTCCTTTGACGTTATTCACACTATTCTCATGCATAATAAATCCAATCCGGAAATTAACGAAGCAATAATTAATTCCACCGAATATAGTTGCAAATAGTTGCTTGAAGACAGTGTTGTCATGTGAGATCGGAGGTTGAAAAGAAAAGTGTGGCAGAGATCACCCTCTCTTAGCGCATGCGCATTTCAAAAAGTCACAAGAAGCAGAACAACAAGAACAACAACAACAACAACGCGAGCCTCCCGTAGACCTGCGTGCCGCAGGTAAAAAGAGAAGAGGACCAAGTATCGAGCCCTGAGGCACACCACAGGAAATTGCATGATGCTCAGATAGTGTGTTCTTAAGAGATACACATTGATATCGAGAAGTTAAGTAACTACGAAACCAATCATTTACCTTTCCCCTAAAACCGTAATATTGAAGTTTGTGCAAAAGTATTTCGTGGTTGACTGTATCAAAAGCTTTAGATAAGTCCAAAAATGTGGTAATACTATATTTCTTTGAATCTTTTGCATTGATTAACTGGTCGTATAGAGACAGTACAGCTAGAGAGGTTGAGTGGTTCGCACGAAATCCATACTGACTGGGACAAATTATGCTGTTTTCTTCCAGAAACGAATTTGTCCTTGTGGCGACAAGTTTCTCTAGTATCTTACTTAGACAGGGTAAAACAGATATGGGCCTATAATTTGCAATAGAATTAGTGTCGCCAGATTTGAAAACAGGGGTCACTTTGGCAATTTTTAGAGGATTAGGAACTATACCTGTCTGGAAAGATAAGTTAATAATAAAAGATAATGGAACAGCAATATGTTGAGAAATGGTTTTGATTAGTGACATACGGACTCCATCGGTTCCTGGTGATCCATTTTTCAATTGAGAAATGGTAACAATAACTTCCTGTGGTGTGCAAGGTGCTAAGAATAGTTCAGCAGGATATGTCTCGTTGAGGTAACTATCAAAATTCTTAGTCGTAATTGGAATTTTAGATGCTAGCTCAGAAGCGACAGTGCAAAAGTATTCATTCATATGATTTGCTATTTCCAAAGAATCAGTGGTCTCATGGCCGTTAATGTTGACCATTTGCGGTAATATCGATGTTTTTTTCCGTTGCATTAGTTCATTAATCGTTTTCCACGTGTTCTTTATATTATTGTTGTGGTCGTTAAATTTATCTTCATAATATTTCTTCTTTGCGTGTTTTAAGGTGTGGTTTAATTTATTACGATAACGTTTGTACTGTAAAGTGTTTTCTAGAGTTTTTTTGGACAGATGAAGTCTGTAGAGTCTGTTTTTCTCCCGTATGGATGTCAGAAGACTTGGTGTTATCCAGGGTTTGATGATCTTTATTTTTGGAGGCCGTTTCGTTATAATTGGGAAACATTCGTTGTAGATAACATTGAATCTGTTAGAAAATGTTTGCATGGCGTTACTGACATCTTTCTCGTCAGGTTCAAGGCTCCAGTCGGTTTGCTTTATTTTATCTTCGAAGAGAGTTTTCCTATCAGTGTTTATTAGACGATATTCAATATTCTGCGTGTTGGGAACGGTAGAGGTCAAATGCTTACTAATGTGGAAGACTGGAAAGTGATCGGAGATATCAGAGAAAAGGACACCGGAACAGATATCATCTTCGTGGAAGTTGGTAAAAATATTATCAATTAAAGTAGCTGAATGTGATTTAACACGAGTAGGCTTTGTTATTTTTGGGAAGAAATAAAATGACTTCAGGGTTTCATAGAATTGTTTTGTTGGGCAATGGCTTTGTGCTTTAAATAAATCGATATTGAAGTCCCCCATTATTGTACAATTTTTCTTTTCGGGTTTTAAGATCTTTAACAGTTGTACTAGCTTAGTGTTGAAGTAATCTACATTTTTATTAGGTGGGCGATAGATTATTCCTATCACATGCGAAATGTTCCTGTCTGTTAGTTCAAGGAATAAAGACTCATATTCGTCGTTGCAGTCGGAATGTGAAAGATCCTTTCGGATAGAACAATTTGTTATGTCATCTCTAATATATAAAATTACCCCACCCCCTCTTTTGTTTTTCCTGGATAATGGAAAAGGTTTATAACCGGGGATGTTGTAGAGCTCCTCAGTCGCTGGATCGAGCCAACTTTCAGATATTCCGATAACAGAAAACTTATGACGGAGGTCGTGCAGTAAACTGATGATTTCTGTGTAATGTTTTTTAAGACTTCTTGCATTAATGTGAAGCACTGAAAGCACAGATGTATCCGAGGGTGACGATGACATTAAGACTGACCTTGCTTCATGTTCGAAGTAATACTTAGACTGATGCGTATTAATTTGACCAAAATGTGTATTTTCACCCTCCGTGTCATCGGTGATATAATTGGAGTGATCAGGAATATTCAGCTGCATAGGACTAAAGCACATGGTTTCAAATCCAGCGAATAAGGAGTCACAGGTTAAATTAGAATCTGCTCCGGTGTCCAATTCATCCACTTCGGAGAAAGGCAATTCATTCCATAAATTCATCATGGTAGTACAAGAATAGCAATTTTCGTGTCCAGGTTGTTCCTTTTTGTCTTGACTGGCATATTCATCACATATCTGATCACCCGCAAAACAAAAAACAAAAACAGCTTCGTCGAAGAGACATCAGAATGAACGAACACAGCAGCATACTCCTTCCATCGATCTTGCATAGCAATAAAAAAACGAAACAGCGTCATACTATTTTCTACTTAATACATATCCAACAAATCGCTATTGCCCTTCGAGTGGCAAGGGCAAACAATTCTGACAGAAACGTTTTTATCTTATCGACTCCATGTCATCCTTCCTCCCTAAAATGTCTGACAGCACAGATCCGATCTCTTGTAAAGCCGTTTGCGACTTTAAGCTTTAGAAAATGTAAATTTTATCGATAAAATCCATCATTAAATGATGTAACACATGTAAACCGGCGACACTGTAGACCGGTAAAGACAAATGTGCTAGCATGTTAGTTTATTTCACATCTATCACTAGCCGATAAATATCCATTGACCCGCATATGTAATACACCTCTATCTGGACAAATCACAAAATAAGTATCCCCATATCATAACATATCGATCAGTTAAGAATGTAAAAATGTGTTGTGTTGTATAAATTCAGAGGCCAGTGGCTTTCAACGGGTTAAGACAGCAATTGCATATCTTGAAGATGCAAGTGCAATCATGGGATATTCGCCCCAGATCATCAGGTCGTCGGCACAGATATGTACCTTACATCAGATTCAATCCATGGAGGTTATGTCAGTCACACCTACTGCGATAACGAAAGGATACCGAATTGTTAATCACCATCAATCCAAATTTCGGCAATTGAACATATTCATAGATGTATCTCACAACATATGCCTATTTTCACATAAACCGTATAAACAATCTACAATTGAATTATCAGCTATTCCAATTATGGGGCACAATTGGTTTACCGACAGAAGCGACATGCTTTCTTTGTAACATCACTGAAAACTGTGGTGCAAATGCCGTTTTCTCCAGATACTGTAACTAATTTAATGTAGCTATTCAAGGATGTAGGTATCCAAGGATGTAGCTATCCAAGGATGTTGATAGATTCATGAAAAGAAGGTCATGTGAGCATAGCCTTTAAAACGCACACATTAAAGACATTAGCGCTTAGGCAATGATATTCGAATAAAATTGGCAGAAGGGAAAACTTCCTCAATAAGCGCACAGGTTCGTGCTTAAATACAACCCTTACATTGATTCCCCATGTTTTCCGGCGTGATAGACGAGGTACAGCCATTGGTGGAAATGCCCTTAAATAGACGTGTAATTCCCGTAGGCGGAAAGACTTCGCCTAATTACTGACTTTGGTCACATATGTAACCCACATCTCACTCTCTGTCTAATCAACACGCCTACCACTGGACCACTGATTGCTTCGCAACCTGGCAACTGCATCCATGAAGTGAACTTCCATAGTGAATGGCTGAAGTAACGAAAATGATTAGTTTGCCAACCAGTGCAGTGAAATGACGTCTTGGCAGAAGAAATGGGCTGGTCCAGTTAGCCTATACATTCGAACAACACCTATCGATATGCACTGCCATCACATGCCATATGAACTGAAAATAATGACGAGGCTCGTACTAGTCCACTTATTTACATATGCCGGATTTGGGCAACGCTGTACCAAGCTATTTTAAGTAAACAGAACCACCTTGCATTTCATATAAGTATACTAAATCTATAGTCATCAAAATATTTAGTTACTCTAATGCTGTCAAGGAGTTTGACTGGAACTCATACAGGTCGGGAGGCTATAGTTGTGATTGTGAATCGTCGAACTTTATCTATACACCGTGCAAACATGTTGTGATTGGTAACCTTTCTATAGTGAGTGATAAGAAGCTAAGATTACTCCTGATGAAGGAACCTAAATATAGAGAGCCGAAAAGAATAAATCTGAAGATCGACCAGAAGGTAGTCATGTCTGCAGTGGAAAGTACGTTATTGACTGGTCTAAGAGAGAAAAAGTTGAACCTACAGTACTCCCCTTACAAACCAATAATCTGAGAAATTTGTGGGATTTATGTCGGGCAAGCTGTGTAGGGATCATGTGGGGAATGTGTAGGACAGCCAATGTGGGGAATGCGTAGGAATTTGGTAAAATCCCCACATTGGACTTAGTCGTGGAAAAGGAGTTTCTTAATGCTGCTTAGCTGAATTAAGTCCCCGCACTATCCCAACCTCAGCCCTACGTGTTCCCTACATGTAGGAAGGTGATGCGGGGAACTATATTTAAAGCTGGTATGGGATCGACCCACAATATTCCTGCAGTAAATCCAGCATGGTACAGAAAACCCCACAATATTCCCACGTGGGGAATCTGCGGGGCAGAAAAGCCCACAATATCCCCACGTGGGGAATCTGCGGGGCAGTACTTCCAGCATGGGACAGAAAACCCCACAACATCCCCACGTGGGGAATCTGCGGGACAGTAATTCCAGCATGGGACGGAGAACCCCACAATATTCCCAAGAGGGGAATCTGCGGGGCAGAAAACCCCACAATATCCCCACGTGGGGAATCTGCGGGGCAGTAATTCCAGCATAGGAGAGAAAACCCCACAATATCCCCAGGTGGGGAATCTGCAGGGCAGTAATTCCAGCATGGGACAGAAAACCCCACAATATCCCCACGTGGGGAATCTGCGGGGTAGTAATTCCAATATGGGGCAGAAACCCCCACAAAGAGGTATGGCAACATCTCCATAGTAACCCTACAATATCCCCACGTGTGGGGATGGCGTGGGGTTGTCGCCCCCGAATGTACCAACAATGGGTTATTTTCGGGGTAGTTATTTGGGAATGGGGAATGAATTGGGCAGAGCACTCTGCAATATCCCCACAAATGGGGAAATTACGGGGATTCCTGGGGTGTGGGGGGTGGGGGGGGCATCTTCTATCTGAAAGGGCATGTCATTTGTACAGACTGTCTAGTCTGTCCGGATTCCTCCTGCAATTTCATCCATCCCTTAAAATAACCACCAGCAGAAGCAAAATCCACGCGTATTTCACCTTTTATTCTTTAACAGCATAAAATATACATTGTACCATGTCTTAAAACACCCGAGCACAAAATGGGAAGCACATTGAAAGTCTGTGTCAAGTAGAATGGTTTTTCATCCCTCAAAGGTTTAAAAAAATCTGTCTTGGTGTTTTCCCACCTGTTGTGGGATGGCCTTTAGCATTCCTTGGGGGACTGTCGTTGTCATCGTCAGAGGATGACGAATCGACGGCAGATGATGGTGAAGCTGAAGAAGAGTCCACCAGCTCTTCTGACATGTGGAGATCATGCTTCTTCATTGGTGTTTTCTGGCGGATTCTACCTGATCTTACTGAATCATGGTATTTCTGAGTGATGCCTCTCCTTACTTTGGACCACGGTGTGCCCTTGAACTGGTTGCAAATATAACCTGGAAGTCAAACAATGAAAAACGATTAGTATATTCTGAATGCCCGAGCTATCGTAATAAATTAATACAGGAAACAAGTATGGTTGAGCATACAGATATTCCAGTTCCATGATTATGGCAGTCAAACATTGACCCCTACAAAACTGGCTAAAACAAAACACAATAAATTCAGATCACTCTCATCACTGATCAGACCATTTATGTTCATATAACTAACAGCATAGGGTTCGAGATATACAGATATACCAAAGAACAAGTAATATTTTTTCAAATTTATATACGAAGCTGTGCATCTGAAAACCTCTCGATTCTTCGATAACTCCAAGTTATCAGGCCACAGAAACCTGATTCATAGTGAGCAGTTTGATGGTATTCGAGATATGGATCATTAATGATCTTGCATGAGGCTTTCTATGGCCCTGGCCCTATGCATGTGTGATGCAAGTTAAGCTTGCCTAGGAATTATCATTCTCACGGCATGCTGGTAACGAGAACTTTCGTATTGAACAGTTGAATAGTAGGTATCATTAATGATTTACATGATTAAAGATGGCCATCAAGGTTTCTGCCCGATTTGAAAGTCTCTTGATTCATCAATGATGTATCCTAACATTTGTATCGAACAGTTGAATGGTATGGTATCAGTGATATGTATCACTCATGATTTTGCATAAATTAAAGGTTTCCTGGTATATCAATGATGTTTTCCAACTTTCTTTGGAACAGTTGAATGATATCTGAGCATCTTCGTGTAAGTTAAGACTCCTTGACCAACTAATAAGGAAGATACATTCCAGACAACAATGCAGCAGTTTACATGTTGTCGCTAAAGACTCATAACTCGGTGGGAGATCATTGAAAGGAGAAGTAAATAGAACCTGGCAGTGTACATTCACAGCATACTGGTACTCTTTAATGTAAGTTTCAAACTTTTCCTGTCATTAGTAACCAGGATATGGACTGGATAAGCATATATTGAAGGGCCATAACTCTGGGAGAATCGTCATGACAGGCAAAAGAATGTGACAACGCACATCAGTAAGGTACTAAGTATCTTCATGTATGTTTCGATCAAATAGCAGCTGAGATATCATCCACGATACAGTTAGGCAATACAAAAGTGATTTCTGTATTCCCCTTCATAGTGGGGGTGACAGCCGCCAACCTTGGCAATGTGGAACTGATGTGTTCCATGTTCTCCTAACAGATATGAATAATTTACTTCAACTTACACTATGTCGCTCAGCCAGTTCCTGTGACACAAAGCCTGGGAGAGGTGCGTCTACATTGGTCTGGGTTGGGAGAAGTTTGTTGCCATACTGTTTCTCCAGAAAATACAACCTTGTGATTTTTTCCATCATCACTATTCGTGAAGACTGCAGTACCAACAGGGACCTGTTTTACCATACATAGCCACCTTAAAAGACAATAAAAAAAGTATTATAAAACATTTCATCAGAGTGAGTGAATGGGGTTTAAAGTCGCTTTCAACATTTTTTCAGCTATATCACGACGGGGAAGCGAAGGGAGGGGGAGGGGCGGGGGTACCTACTTGTAACAGAGCAGATCTAATGCTGCCATTTTATAGGGCTGTCCCACCGAAATATCATGCCGTAGGCAGACATGATACCCCACTCCGTCACATTATGCTGACACCGAGCGAACCAGTCCTTGTTATATCCTCCTAATGCTGAGCGTAAGCGAGGAAGCAACAAGTTCCATTTTTCAAGTCTTTGGTATGACCCGGCCTGGGATCGAACCCAGTACCTACCGCTTACGAGGCCGACGCTCTACCATTAGGCCACCGCAGTGCATCAGAAGGCAATATGGATCTGTTACTGGGAACATATTTGAAACAACTTTGAAACTCTTAACCCCTAATGTACAGTAAGTCAAGGGGCTGACCCTGAAACATGCCCGGTAAATAACAACAACAAAATTTGGGGGACATCACTTTAGATTTTTTTTTTTTTTCAAAATAAGCTACAAATAACTGGTTTAGCACCCCTTTCCCCACAACTGGTGGGACATCCCACCTCTTAGAAATGAACAGGATATCACAGTTTTTCTCAGACATGCAGTGATTATAAGATTTCCTCACCTCCAGGTATAACTTGCTTTCCTTGTAGGAGAGGATAACTGGTATTCACATGAGGTCCACAAGCCAATCTAATCCATTATCCTGTTACCAATTCACACAATGCCTGTTCCTATAGATCATTGAAATACAAACACAATTATTTATATTAGATAAAACTCAATCAGGGCAGTATACATTCTGTAGCAAATTATTGTTACTGCATGAGCTGGTTAGGGATACTACCAAAATGGGGAACCCTACAGAGTACCGGTACTCTCGCTGAACAAGAAAAGACAATAACCAATCAGCTGCTCCATCAACTTTTAATGATCCGCACAACTGGGGTAAAAATTGAATGCTACATGGTCTGGTGCCAATTTTATTTAATAAATTGATTCTGTATGTCGAAAAGTTCTTAAACTTTAGTACAGTGTATTTTGTGAACTAACTGTCCTCCGATAATTACTGGAAGATACATTTTATTTTTATTTTATTTTTATTCATAGCAATTTATCTGTATTTCCTAAAGTTAATCTTATGAAAGTCAGTTACGGGTGGGAACAGCTCGCTGTGAAGCTGGGTTGTCTGAGACAGCAATAATATGTGTGTTTACTGTTACCCGACCCTACCTAGCAAAAATGCACCTATCCTCCGTCTTTATGAGACTTGGTAAAAAAAAAATTACCGAAATACGGCGACCCAGTCCATTTACGTGGCCGAGTCCTTATTTTTCAGGTTTAACTTTTTAAACACCCATCGAATGCTGAAAGACCTCTGCTGTGATAGGTCAATTGCTCACAAGCTGTTGCACCTCCGCCAATCAGATATCTACTTCCATCTGACATCGCCCGATGCAGCCAGCATGATGGTAGTATCCATGCAGCGAATATTTGTTGATTTGTAGATATTTTTCCGGTTTAATCGATGATGATAACATGAACATTTGACGGAATATTCGACCTAAATATACGGACAAAAAAATTCAGCTAATTTTTTGCAATGTGCCTCTAGATTTGTATCTAATACCGCTTATGCCGGTGCTAGGGGCCGTGTGGTCATATCATCCAAGTTGCCACATGAACAGGTACAATAAAAGCGTACCTGAGATACAACACATATCACGAATCGTTAGATTCTTGCTATGTGCTTTAGAATAGGTTTACCGGAGGACTATTCTGTGAAGTCATATGACGCAGTCAGTATGTCGGCACCTCTTCCCACTTCCCTTATATGTGTTGTAATACCTACCCTAAAAAATTATGTCATAAAATTTTGGAGTAAAGAAAAATGCCTACCTTTCTTCCCTATTTTCAAAATACATGTAACAGTAAAAACACATATTATTTTGTTTGGCCTTACCTATAATCGTCTTTGAATTAAATTACCCAAATTTAACAGGGCATCTCATATCCTTGACGCCATGGGCCTAGTATATACAATTTGGATGAATGATGTCATGAATCCTCACCCGAATCGGACTGAATTAATCGTAACCCAAAGTGTTTCCTCCCGTTCAGCGCATTTGTCCAGGACCTTCTCTCTAGAAAACTGTAAAATTCATATTTCTATCCTGTCAGCGAAGTTTGTGGGAAGGTGGAGTATGTTGTCAATAACAAATATAAACACAAGACATGCAGATTACTTACCATTTTATAGTATTTTTTCAAAGTCAAAACTGTTCTCCAAAACGACAGCGTGTTTGGCGTCATCTTTGTTTGCCTCATTTTGGAACTACCAGGCGAAATTAATCGATAGTTCATAAAATATGAGTAATACGCGAGACGGCAAGATTGAGAGAATAAAATTTAATTCAATTCAATTCCATTACCAAATGAGCTCTCCACAGGATTACCTCCCCTTATGCTGCTTTCCGAATATGATATTTGAAAAAAATTTGATCAATTAGTTGAGCCTCGTGGCTTCGACTTCGACCAGAACATGTCGGTAACGACAACAGCAACAGGTATGAACGGGAAAGTTGTATCAACCGGATTTATCATTTTTTGCGAGACAACATATTCCACTTTCCTACACAATTCATAAGCAAATGTACATCATAAATTTTATGGTATCGGAGAAAGCATGTCCGCTATTTTAGCGCCAAATGTGGTCAGTTCATAATTTGAGATATTTATCATACACGACTCCACAGTCTCGCCATATTAGGTAAACTGGGTCATATCCAGAGCGAGGCTCTGGGTCAGTGGAACGTAAACACTGGCAGGAAAGCACGTGGCCCAGGCTAATCAAACATGCCGAAAGGTGCAAATAATGGCTCAAGTAAAGGAAAAGGCAAGGACCCTTATGAAAATATACCACACTTTACCACAAAATACTACAGCAAACTTGTAGTAAAGTGAGGTATTTTGTAGTAAACTATAGATGAGGTATAGTATTTTGTGGTACTCTATAGTTACCACAGTTTCCTACAGTGTCATTGTAGTATTTACTACAGCAGTGCTTTAATATACTACAAAAACCAAAGCATACCACAACTCAAGTGTAGTACTTTGTGGTAATTTGTAGTTTCTACAGTTTACTACAGCATCCGTGTAATATTTACTACAGCAGTGTTTTACTGTGAGACAGTGGTGTTGAGCTATACTACAAACTGCAACACATCTGTAGTATTTTGTGGTTTCTATAGTTTACTACAGTGTCAGTATAGTATTTACTACAGCCAGGTTTTACTGTACCGGTATTACAGAGTTGTTAAGCTATGTTAAAAAAAAAAAAAAAAAAAAAAAAAAATTAGCATACCACTACACAATTGTATTATTTTGTGGTTTCTACGCTATACTATACTGCCGGTATAGTGTTCACTATAACAGTGTTTTACTGTACTACAGAGCTGTGCTATACTAATAAATCCCAAAACATCATAACCACAACACAAGTGTAGTATTTTGGACCTTATATGGTCCAGATCTTATAGGATTTGCAATTTAATATGATCAAATAGGATTCAATATCAGTCCACAACACCCAAGTAATGTTCTCCATATTTGACTGCTCGTAGTTGGAGGGAGAGATTTTGTACCACCAATCTCCAATCTGTTGCTCATGAGGCATCAAATATCAATTTTGGCAGTTTCATATGAAATTTATCTTAAATTTTAACTTGAATTTAATACAAACTCATGATTGATATTTTCAATAAACTAAGTTACAATTGAATTGAAGGATTAATTTTATTTTCAATATTATGAATATTCTATCGTTATGCTGATATTTGACTATGAAGTATTTTGAAATGTCATTTAGGAAATGCTAATAAAATTGACAAAAAAATCTAATTGCCATCCATCATAGTTCGATATCCAAACAAATGCAAGGTCACTGAAAACTAAAATTTAAATATTCTAACACAAATTGAATTCACTGATAATCTTAATCGGAAATTTATTAAAATTGGAATAAATGTATGAAGTTTTTAAATTTTGTTTGTTTTGAATTAAAGTTTTAATTAAAATTGAATTAAGGATGTCCGCTGGTGGTAAATCAAAGTAATTAACTTTTTGAATAATGCTTGTTGTTGCAGTCATAAATGTGTAATATGGGGGGGAAACAAAGAACAAATATAGTCGGTGTGCACTTTTTAAATGGTTTCCCAATTTGAATGATATTTACAAAGTCTGTCTACCCTGAATGGAGGGGAGGTAACTCAGTTTCTTGACACTGACACTAGGTGGCGCTGCACAGAGAAAAACAAAGATGGCGGCCGAATGTTTCCATGTTTATTGCAGCTATCAGCTGAATGATTTGGAGACAGTAAAAGTCATATTTCCGATTATCTATGGCTGATGGAACTGATTGAGATTGATGGTAAGTACCTTTTGCAACTTGTAGGCAAAAAATAGCATTCTAAAGTGATCATTTACGCCAACACTAAAGTGTGAAAAAGATTTGCACATTTGAAAATTGAACAATTGATAGGGCCTAATGTTTTTTATTTGCAAGCTGTAATAGTGCTCCATTTGTTAAGTCTGGAATATTTTGGAATAGTTTAAAATATATTAAGTTATATAAATAACTTTGTCAGGTTTGTATATTACACTGTAAACAACCAAAACATTATGCTTCCTTGAAAAGATTGTTTTATCTCACTGGTTTATGAAGGAAATGTGGCTTGTTGGTTGATTTTCTCGACTTCTCTAATCTATGTGTAGGATAGTTAGGCATATTAAGCCCAGTGTAATTACCTTAGATATAAAATGCTGTCTAACCTTAGCAACTTTGAACGCTCATTGACGACTTTGAATTTATGTGTACCATTCTCGAAATATAAATAAATGACTACAAAATCTGGGTATCTCCACATAAATGCAATTTAATGCATGAGCTTTTGGCCTTTGCCGGAAGCCTTGATCAAGCGAACATAAACAAATTTGAAAATGAAAATATATAAACGTCGAATATATTGACAACAGATTAATATATTACTTTTGTATATCAATTGCATTTACGTAGAGAATGTCAGTTTGCAGTATTATTGAACATCACATATCTAAAACAGTATATCATAAATAAAATTGTAGTAGGCTCTGCTGGTGTGGCTCTGAGCTTGACCTTGGGATAATTGCCAATTTCAGAAATAAGCTAACATAAAATTTCACCCATAGCAATGATTGATCTTATTAGAAATTACAGATTTCCACTTTAAATGAAATCCATCTGAACTAATATAAAAAACCCAGATATTTTAATAGCGGAGAATTTATTATGATGTTTTCAATTGCTGAACAGACATGTATATTTTGTTAATTGAAATAACTGTGAACCTCACAAGAATAGATCAGTTTCTCTTAGTGGCCTGTTGTGTAAGGGATTAACCATGCTGGGAGACTCCTGCATAGTTCATTGTAAGAAACCTGAAGGGGATGTTTTTACAATCTCAATGTGTCATTTCCTGTACTGGTATATTTGTGAACATCTACCTTCAATAGACAAATAAACAAAAGGTAGCACCTTTGAGACTAACTAGTTTATTTCAACAAGAGCTTTCGTAGACACAAGCCTACTTCCTCAGATTCAATAGACAAGCCAGTTCCGATGTTTACTTGAAAAACTTGACATAACATATGAATGAATTGATAACAGTAATTTGTGATTCTTTCAAGTCCTGGCTTTCATTTCATACTGTCAGTTTCACAGTCTGAGCTTCCTGTCCTGTCAAATTGCATCTCTCCTCACCACACCATAATGAACAGTTTATCAATGATGTTTTTATTATGTTCACAGCTTCACTGTGGATTCTGGTGAAAGAATACAAATACGCTTACAACACAGCTTTGCCCAGTTCCAGGTAGGCCAAATGTACCAGTGGTGTGTTCTATTCCTGACAACCTGAACTTGGGATGCTTTTCATCCAGTTAAGGGCTGAACTATATGATGTGACAAATTATGCTTAGCCTAAGCTTTAATACATGTTGTACCCCATTTGTGTACTTTTCAATTGTGGTAATTTCACCCTTGTTGGGGGGGGGGGGGAGTATAGTCTACTGTACATGCTATCATCCAGTTTCACACATTATCTGAAAAATGTCATTTATTAGAATTTCCAGGTTGTTTGGTTACTCAAATGTCCCGTTGATTACTTCATATGAATAAATAAACACTCCTACAAACAATTGTTTGGCCATGTCAGTGTTAGTACAGAATTGAGTTGAAAATTGGTGAATTTATTTTCACAATAAATCACGACATGATACGTTAATAATTGTTTTTCCCACAGGAGATCACAGAGGCTACAAAGAAGATGAGCAAGACAGTTCGTGATGGCTAAAAGAATGAGTCAAACAACATCCTTTAGAAGTTAAACAAACAACGACAAGGAAAACTTCCAGTGGCACCTGTTCAAGACATGTCAGATGAAGTAAATATAAATTCAACTATCAGGACTATTCAGCTAAATCCCTAGGCTATTATCAGATAATTCATTATTTTGACTATTGAGAACATTGCTCATGAATTGTCTCATCTATTTTACTGATCCCTTTCAGATAACTATTTCTAATAATATTAATCCAAATTTCTCTCAATGTGGACAAAATATGTGGGTGTGGGGCCTATTGATTTTGGTTTTCTTCTTCTTTGTAGGATTCTAGTAGCCGAGCAGACCTGAGGGCTCTGCAGAAAGAAGTTGAAGAGCTGAGAGCGGAGAACCAGTCTCTGAAGTCAGAAAACAGTTCTTTGAAAGTCTCATTATCTACACTTACTGGTAAGATTTTAAATTTGAGTTTTTGCAAGTTTGCTAACCAGTAAAATGCATGTTAAATGACACTGAATTTTAATGGTTGACAAGCGATCACTTGTAAATAATCATTTAATGCAATTAATCTTAGTAAATAATAATTTAATGAGATTTGAAAGTTTTAAAACATTGTTGATCCTTTGTCAACAAGATTCTGCAATTTATGACTATTAACATTCTGACTGAATATTATCAGTCCAACTGTCAGTACACATTTTGTATCTTTTATTTCACAGAACTGCCATCTGTATTTCATGACATCAAGACCTCGGTGAAGACAATGAATAAGGTGGCATCACGTCAGGCATAGACTCGCCCAGCAGAACCATGTCAGCTGCTGACACCATCAACATCCGAACCCTTGCCCCATCATACGCGATCACCCTCATCACCAGATCCATCAACTGGATCATCCGATGATTTAATTGGAGAAAGACATCATTCATTTCAATATTGGTAAGTATTTCTTACCCATCACAAGAACACAGTAGTAATAATAATATGGGTTCTTTCATAATAACTTAATTAAATTCAATTAACTGTAATGAAATGCCGTTGTCAACAAGTTCAGACTTGCAGTATGTCCATTTGAAGTGTATACTAAATAATTTGTCAACTCAAATTTTTTCTTTCTTTTCTCCTTCCAGTTGAAACTCGTAGAGTATTCCCCGACAAGAGAGAAGTGGACAAAGCCAGTATTCACCTGAAGCTGAACAATGCTTCGAAGCAATTAAAGAAGTAGTATTTTTACATTAACGAAGTGTTTGGACATTAAGTGAGTGCATTTTATGATGTTGTATGGAGCGATTTAGTGCTAGCAGAATAAATATAGTATTATATAAGAAATTATTGTGTTCTTTTCGTTGTGTTATCAGGGCGTTGTCATTCTCTGAAATAGATTATTCTACAATGTTGTTCAGTATTGAGGATGTAATATAAATACCCAGTCCAAATTGAAGCTACCAATCTATAGCTATAGTTCATTTGTAGTAAGCTATAGTTCATTTGTAGTAAGCTATAGTTCATCTGTAGTAAACTATAATTCATTTGTAGTAAGCTATAGCTCATTTGTAGTAAGCTATAGTTCATTTGTAGTAAGCTATAGTTCATCTGTAGTAAACTATAATTCATTTGTAGTAAGCTATAGCCCATTTATAGTAAGCTATAGTTCATTTGTAGTAAACTATAGTTCATTTGTAGTAAGCTATAGCTCATTTGTAGTAAGCTATAGTTCATCTGTAGTAAACTATAATTCATTTGTAGTAAGCTATAGCTCATTTGTAGTAAGCTATAGATCATTATAGTAGTAAACTATAGTTCATTTGTAGTAAGCTATAGTTAATTTGTAGTAAGCTATAGTTAATTTGTAGTAAGCTATAGAATTTGAGCTGTAGTAAATCCGCAAAAGTACCACAAAATCGATAGTAATCTATAGATTTCAACTATAGATTTTTGTGGTAAATTTTCATAAGGGGATAAACGCAAACTTCTCGAGGACCCCGAAGACGGCCATAACATGGATGACATGTCCCATGAAAAATTTACTTTATGGTCGCCGCTGGCACTCAAAAATTCAATCTTAATAAATTAATATCCTATCAATGCTCCCCAATCGTGCATGTCGCTATATAGAATCTTAGGTATTTCAATTGAATTTGGTGTTCTGAGCGCCCATACAATGGATATTTAATAGCATTATGAGATCATGGTCGCATCTGGACTCATCCATTTGCAGTCGGGGAGGAGAGATAGGTTCACTGTGTCCATTTACCCCAATGCTTACACCAAAGATCAGTTCATATTATGGCGCCACAATGTCAGGACCGCGGCAACATGAAAAGACACCCCGTCAGCGAGCCGGCTAATTCGGCTGAGCCAACCAAAAATTCTTTGTCATCAATGTTCTCTTCAAAGCACTATGAAGCGTTCTCGGGATTGGTTAACAAACGAGTTACTGCAAGCCTGTTAGATCCTACAAGCGACAGTATCCAAATGGGGAGCAGATAGGATTTAATTTTAATTAGATTGTCAAAAACTTCGAGGAAAGTCTTCAGACGGCTCGTTTGAGGAGTTGGTGGTAAGGCAATATCTACTAATCATATATTTATTTTAAATATATATATATTCTGGTGATTAAATGTCGTATCAATTGTTTATTGTGGTTAGAACTATAGCATATACATATGCGTATACAACTACAACACCACGATAAACCGTGATGAAAAAGTCATATTTTCACTCTAAGTAGCTTAAGTGTAATGATTTCTAGACAAACAGATTACTTCCGGTAACATCAAAGAAGCAAACGTCGCATGTACGAGTCCAAGAGATCTTTAATCTTGCACACAACAGCTATTTAAAATACCTCGATTCTCTCATCTCAGCAATGCTGTAGCGCGCCACGTGGCTTTGTTTACGTTCCACTCGAAAGTAGGTCACTCAGCCGCGGAACCGTAGAGTCGTGTATTGTAAAAAAATGATCACTTTGGGTTATGATTAATTCAGCTTAATTGGGGTGAGGATTCATGATGTCATTCACCCAAATTTCATCCCTTTTGGCCGGAATCAGGCCAATTTCAACATTTCCCCCCACCTGCTAAATCGCTGTAGGGCCAGTGTGACCCCAGTTTCCAACACGAACTTCGTTTTATCCATTTTGGCTAACTGAGTGATAAATCCGCGCAAAGTTGATTTATTTATCGACAAATCAATTACCTATAGTAGAATTATGTCTCTCAAGCACCAGCTATACTCTTAATCTGCTGATTTAGTAGAGTTTTTCTCTGCTGTGTCGGCCATGTTACAACTGAATCACGAATGACAGCGCCCTCTATAGCCACACACACACAATGGAGCGAAGGGAGATAACTCTGTTTGACAGAGTTCAGAGTTCAAGTTTATTGCACAAATATACTCAGCTACAGCACAGACAACGTGTTGTACTTTACATGACATTATTACATTGAATAAATCATTATTTGAAATAGAATTCAAATGCGGAATATATCGCCCTATGTCGACATCAAGACAGAGGTTGGGGTTTCGACCGTGTTGTATTTTTATCAGAGACCTAATTCAGTAATTTTCAAAGTTCATGTCCTCGTGTATTTTGTAAAAATGACAATGCATGTGCACTTATGAATGTGTTCCCCAACAATAATGACATATTACTGGATGGCCAGAAAGTATAATGTAACTGAAGCAGCATTTTGACAGGGTATTCTTAAAATGGATGCGGGATTCCTCCTGAATACTCAGGCCATACAACCATTTCAGGCGTTGCAGCCGAACATAATTTTGCTAACATTCAAAATTGTTCTGACGTCATTCTCTTCATTTGTTAACATATATAATTACATAGACTTTCCAAGTCAATCTTTATCTTTCTGGTGAGGGGTAAATAAATTTTCCATTAGTAATGCAAGTGAATGAAAAAAATAATCTTTTAATACCTATTACGTCTGTCGAGCCATTCATTTTAATATGGGTAAAATTACAAATTATATCAATTTACAGTATAATGAAACTGATATATTACAGAAATTTTGTAGAGGTAAATATATTTTAGGAAACCAATATTTATTTGGATATTGCTGTTTATAAAGGCGATGATCTTATCTGACCACTCATCTGTCATCACCCTAAAAAGTGATGAGATTTTATCACCTTTTTAGGGTGATAACCAAGGATGGCCACTCGTCGTTCATCACCCTAAAAGGGTGATGACTGGATCTCATCACCATTTTATGGTGATGGCCTGGTTCATCACCTTTTTAGGGTGATGGATTTTGTCGTCACCTTTGACCAGACCCCATCACCCCAACAAGGTGATGGCCTATCATCTTTTTTCTGACTGTGTGGGGTGGCGGATCCTTCTTTTCGACTCTACTGAACTGAAACTGGCCCAAAATCTTTACCTTTTTAAGAAAACAGAGTTCACAGTCTGCCTGCATGATCCCCACATTTATCGCACACTATATGTGCAAATAAAATATCGCCCCACTTCAACCCCACTATCGTCTTAGGCTATGCATGGAAGGATGCTTGCCCAACAAAATCCCCACGTTTATCTTAAGCTATGAAAACGGCGAGCCCTACATCATCCCCACGCCGGACTTTCAGCACAGCCCGGCACATTCCCTACATTGGACTTTGTCTACGAGCGCTGGAAAAAGTCCACCCCACCTAATCCCTACAAGCAAAATTCAGTCGATTAACTCCGAAGTTCATTTTCCCTACACCAACCCCACGTTACACTTTGAGTATGTAGCAGATAAAGGTATGCCCTACATCATCCCCACGCGGACTTTGAATTCTCAGAACTGTCGCCCATTCACCCGTCATAATCCCCACATCCGCCCTACATAATCCCCATATTTATGCTAAATTTGCATAACCGTGGACAGCTGCCCCACACAAACCCTACGTTATCCCCACGAGGAAAGTTCCAAACCACGCTTCCACCAATACCCCACACTTTCCCTACACAATCTCCACGTTTATGTTTGTAAGGGTCGCTGATTGGCTGAACCTCACCAAGATCAAGATTGTTGAAACAATCCGCCATAATACCGAAGTACCCTTCCCCAAACAAAATAAGTATTGAGAACCCTCAATTCGCAAGAAGTTCTAGCAAATCTCCAAAGTAAATTCGCCATAGTTCCAGCAGACAAAGCTCCAAATAATATAATATTCATATGTAAATATTACTATATTACAAGGTACTGGTTAAAGAGTTGAGTGTAAACATGTCATCATCAAATACGTCTACTTACTCCGAAAATGCTTTTACTCTGGAGGATTTATTTAACAATCACAAAATGTTTCTCAATAAAAGCGGTATTTGTCTTCCAACCAATCATAACGAAATACCAAAAATATACTGGCCTCCCGAAATGCATAAATCGTCATGCAAAGCTGGATTCATAGCTGTTTCTAGAAGCTGCACCACCAAGCTTCTTTCAACCCTGTTGACGAGTACCCTTCACGAGGTGAAAGCATTTACAGAAAGGTATTGCGCCACTAATTCTAAAAACTCTGGCGTTGAGTGTATGTGGACATTGAAAAACTCAAAAGGTCTTACGGAAGAACTTGATGCTAAAAGTCACATACCGTACAGACATGTATCCACATGGGATTTCTCGATTCTTTAAACTACAATCCCCCATCAGGAACTTATTGACCGTCTTAGTTCATTAATAGTATCTGTGTTCAAGAAAACTGATCGTAGATATATTAATGTCAGAAGCCATAAAGCATTCTTTAGCTCTACTACATACAAGAGATATCATTCATGAGATGTTTCTTTGTTAATAGAGTTGCTTGAATTTCTCAGTAAAAATATCTATGGGAAATTTGTCCACCACTGGATTTGAAGGAAACTACAGATAGCCCTACCGGTACATCATATTTGGATCTATAAAAATGAAACGGTCCTTCTCTCTGGTCGACTTTATGACAAAAGAGATGATTACAATTTCGACATCGTAAACTCTCCCTTTCTGGAAAGTAATATTCCAGTGGGACCTGCATATGGCGTATACATATATATTATTATTTGCTAGATCCTGTGTTAAATGTGACGATTTTAATCAACGTCACAAACCATTGTTGCGGAAACTTATAAAACTGGCTATACCATCAAGCGCCTCCACTCGAAGTTTCTCAAATTTGGCGATACATATCGCATGATGATAGCAAAATACGAGCGTAGCGTGCAAGATCTATGGCTTTAGGTTTCGTATCTTGTGTCTAATTGCGCTTAACACAGGGCTAGGGGACGTATGAACCCATGTACTTCAAGATCATCAAGGTGCTCATATGAACAGCCACAATCAAAGCGTGACTGAGATACATCATTCTCTAGATGACGATTTCACAACAAATATAATATCTGCGATACGGATTTGATATTTTTGGAACATCATGATGTCTTGCCGGCATCAATAAAAACTGTTGATCGCTTCTCTCTTGCAGGGAACTAGCCTGTGTTTGTGTATACTGTGATTGTCTATTTGAATTTGGTGCTGTTATCTGGAATACGGAATAGGTCTTTTGGATTATGGACGCGGATATCCTTTAGTGGACGACGGCTGAATTATGAATGACGGATCAGACGCTTGTAATTGAATCAAGCTCCTAGTTTGGCAATCTCGCTTCCTCGTGTAGAATGTCAGAACCCCTATTGTTCGAAATATTAGCACCAAAATTTACATCTAACATAACCCCAGATAACACTACGACGTTGAGCCAACGTTGACCATTGGTTGGCACCGTTGACCCATGGTCGCGGTTGGCTTATGGTCGGGGCCAACGTTGGGCTTTGGTTGGCATGGTTGCCAGATGTCATGGTTGGCTCATGGTCGACACCCAACGTTTGGCCAACGTTGGGCTTTGACTGGCACGGTTGACAGGTGCCATGGTTGGCTCATGGTCGACATCCAACTATGGCTCAACGTTGGACTTTGGTTGGCATAGTTGGCAGATGTCATGGTTGGCTCATGGTCGGTAGCAAACGTTTGGGCAACGCTGGGATTAGGCATGGTTGGAAGATGTCATGGTTGGCTAAGGGTCGACAGCCAACGTTGGGCCAACGTTAGGCCAACGTTAGGCTTTGGTTGGCATGGTTGGCAGATCTTATGGCACTCTTTCAGAGGACAATTACACTTATTCATTGTTATTAAGATGCCAATGTCATATGGGATATAAAAAACCTGGCATACTCCAATCGGGCATATGTCTTCGCCATTCACCCGGCCGTCTTTCAAATTATGAAGCTTTTTTTCAATCCAAATAATTAATAATTCAATGCTCCTCAATCTATATGTCGTTTAGTTAGATCGCTTTTTTCTTTCTTTTTTTTGTCACAAATCTTGAGTCAGCACAATCTATCACATATGAAGTATTATATAAGACTTGCATGTGATAAATTGTGTAACAAGTTTTGATAATAGATGCATATGAACACTATGTATTTAAGATATAAATTTGGGTGGGCGAAGAAAAATATGAAGCGGACGTCGATGTTATTTCGATGTACAGGCATTTTGAGTAGGTGATTGCCAATATCTTTAAGATAGAGTTGGAACCAGAGAATAATGTATACGTGTTTATATTTTGTATCTGTCGAAAATAAGAATACTGAATTAATTACAAAACAATATTTTAATATTCCCGGTACAAATAGTCCCGTCTCCAGTACGCTAACATATAGTTTTCGCATAGATAATTTAGTTTGTCACCATCAGAAAACGAATAAGAAAATCAGTCTCTTATTAATTACTTGTCTCTATATGTCTCATACAATTTACAGGAGAATATAATGTTTGTTTTCATCTTCAACACGACAACCAGCACAAAATTCACATTATCTTAATTTCAGTACTTTCTCCTCTATGCAAGATTGTGATGCGGTGGCATATCTGGTGGTCAGGCCTCTGTGCGATGAATAAATATGAGTGCAGACATTCTGTGTCTTGACAAAGGATCGAGATGACAGATTTTACCCATCTGAATATTGAAATGTAGATAACTATAGATACATGTACAGGCCAGCATGTAGCTATAAGAATAGCAATGTATCTGGTAAAACACATTCTCAGTTTTCTATTTGTCTTGTTCGGTGAACCAAATCTATGTCTCAGTCAATCTCATTAAACTCAGAAATAATTAAATGTCACCAAAATATTCCTTGACATCTATAATTTATCTAGACTAGAATAGATATATTTGTGTTTCAGCACGAATTTTCACACTAAATAGCAATAGTGAATTTCAGCATCTAAACTACAACAACCAGATAAAACTGCCAACGTGATTGCATAATTTTGCTGACTTATTTCTCGCCAAAATTATTCTGTGCCATTGCAGATATTTGCATTATGGTTTCATGCTGTTGTTGCAGTATACTTCCCATCCCATCACCAGTGACGGTTGCATGTCTTTATACGAACAGAATAACCATCAACCTATGCCAGCTTGAGAATATGGTAAGTTACAAAACTATCCAAATTGAGATCTTTTATCCCAATGGAGATTTATATCCCATTAGTTAGTCCTCATATACATAATGGTGGAGCTTGGTCATGGTGACATTGAAATTTCGGCACAAGTAAACCTTGCTGCTCCAAAACAACCCATGATGCAATGCATAAAATTGACAGCCCTTCTCAGATCATGTTTACATCAGAAAAGGCAGTGACCGATGACATGCATGGAAGGTTGTTTTGGGGCAGCAAAGTTGACTTTGTCATTTGTCTGGTTATTTACTAACATTTTATCTGTTCTTGTCGGTTTCCAATCGATCGATCAGAACCATGATAGTAAACCAATTCTGTTAGATACAATGACGTACTGGGGGATTTTCCTCCCTCTGAAAAGCTTAATTTTAACCACAGGCCCGCAACGTTAGTGTCCATTCATCTAGGAACAGTTAGATTATGGCGGGCTTCGTTCTCAATTCTGATTGGTCAGTCGAGACAGCTGTTCAATGCGTGACCTCTTTTGCCGGAGGCGTGTCTCGACTGACCAATCAGAATTGAGAACGAAGCCCACCATAATCTAACTGTTCCTAGATGAATGGACACTAACGTTGGATTTTGAATCGCCCGGCAAAGGTAAAAAATTGCACAAATTTACTAATTTGACGACGGGAATATATAAAGTGATACTTGTAGAATATGCTGATGTATTTTGTTATGGCGGTAAACCGTTTATTTCTCGATTCACCCAAAGTTCGTTTCTCACCTTTATGTTGATTTATATAAAGCATGGGGTTATATATAGAGACCCCATATTTCGACACTTCACCCTAATACCACCGCCTACACCCCCCAAAACTCTTGTTTTGCGGGCCTGTGATTTTAACACAGAAACAAATGAAAAAACTTCCAAAAAGTATAGTTCAACATCCATTTTAGCATGATAATTTGAAGTGATGTAATATCTTTCCCTTCGCCAAGTTGTAGAAATTTATCTCAAGTTTGAGCTAAGATTTTTAGTAAAAACCTGCTACGCTCCATTGGGGCCTAGGTTAAAAATCCCCCATTTGCGCGGGTGGCAATTACGGCACCATAATTGACAGAACAGCCGATCTTTTGTTTAGAGCCGCTGTTACTTCCGTTGTACCTACAGTTCAGACTAGCTTAATCTTCCAATTAGTGAACAGCGTTTACGCACCGATAGCGCGCCAACGTGCTGGCCTAATCACCAAGACTTATTACACCCCCCATGATGTGACCCTTGCCGCCACGCGCCGGTAGAATATAGTCCGGTCAAACCACTGAACCATTGTGAGCATGTCGGCGGTAAACAAAGGCTCCCCGTTGGCGCGCTTGCCGGGTCGCGCGCTAACAGCCGTCACCGCTTAAAACTGAATTGTTTTCAAAGAGTTCCCCTCTGGCGGTGTACGGCAAGAACACAATCTATTCTACAGTTTAAATTACTGGCTAAGTAATTAAAAAATATATAGAAGATTTGACTTCTTCAATAAGAATGCTGTAAATGTTTATCTATCATTTTTTGTTTGCGCTCCAAGGAAACTCGGCCGTCTTGTGAACATTCGGTTGAGACTACGAATAATCTTCATTAACAAAAAGTTTCGCCGAAGATAGCTTAAAGTATGCCTAAATATATTATCAGAATTCATGAAACGTTGCTGTGTGCAAATTGCGAAGGCCGTCTCCTCTTTCAGAACGGCCAGTAAAACGGTTGAACGTAACATTTCAAATGAATACAGCTTCGTATAAATTCAGACACACGGGCGAATCGAGATCATAATCGGGGCAACATGCAGTGCTCGGTCAGGCTAGTTGTCTCTTTGGCTTGTCTTGTTACAACCGCCTAACCAAAATATACACAGAAACTCATAAGATCAATTAGCCCCTTACAGAGAATGACAAATACTCCAATTGTATATGCTCTTTATTCGTTACCGCCCGACTGTTAAAGGTTGCACACGAAATAATATATAACTTCCGATGAGGAAATAAGAATTAACAAGTATTTATGGCCCATACATCCATCGTTCCAGCTAAATAACAAAAACGAAACAATAACAGAGATTTCTACCTAAACAATAAGTTAATGCCATTTCATTTCTTTTCAAACGAGACGCAGACGCGCATTTTGTTGGACGAAAGCGGGATATCGCTTTACCCCGTCAGAGAGAGAATGCACTGTTATGTTTATATTCTCCACTTGTTTACGCCAAACTTAACGAGATGATTAATCTTTACAGTGTTGTTTTCTTGCTGACAATATAACATCCGTTATACTGTTCGACAGGAAGTATACATTAACACATATGAAATGTAGGTCTTGATGCTGGGGACGGAGGGAGGGACTTTAAACGTGTACATTCATGTATTTGTGCATGAATAACCTGCGATGATATACGTACATGTACTCAAGTGAAATCGTATTGAACTGCCGTCGACTGTACTGTTTTGATAGTAATATGGATTATAACTTAAAGTGAAAGATTTTCCCATCAGTCGGTCTTCTTCCTGCCAAATCATACTGTCGGTTCAGTAAAATATAACTTCTGCACAGTAATATGTTGCAAGATTTCAAACACGTGTTCTCATTTTCCCGCGAAAAGCACTAGCTGAATTTCCGCTGGTATTAGTCCAGTCAATCTAGCGAGAAATTCACCAAACCTAGAAAAAATTGCAACAGAAACGGGGTTTGCGGTAAATAACCTCTGAAGTGATCCCGAACAACATATCAAAAATGTAGATTGATGTAGCCAAGGGGAAATTTGTAATTTGCATAAATCCAAGATGGCCGCTCATTGCTTGTTTTCTGTCCACATATTTATGCGGATATTACATTCAGGGAATGTATTTTCAAATAAAGGTTTGAGCTAATATACATCTTCGCATAAATAACTGACCAACAGATGAAGGTGGAAGACATTTCTCTGCCCAAAGTTCAAAACGGTCGCCATTTTCCAAGATGGCCGCTATTCTTCTGCCAGTACATCTGACAGAGAAATAGATGTTTGTGTCCGATTTGAAGAATGTTTGTGTCAATATATATATTTTTGATCACGCCAAATCTGATTTTGCTGACCAGAACTACCCTACAATGCACCTTTGACATTAGCAATGAAGATTACCCAGAATTTTACCTCCGCCAATGCCTGGCCATTGCGATCGAGTGTATCTGTATTCTGGACGACAAATCGCCCCAAAAATGCTCTTTTTGAAAATGACGTCACTGTGACATCATCATGGCGGTCTCGTGGATTTTTTTTTACATCCCCTAGCCTCAGCGATGGCGAAAATATGTAGGAGCACTTTTCGCCCCCCCCGCCATTCCCCCAGACTGCGGTACAGCACAAATCGCCCAGGCCAGATAGGGTTAAATGGACAACTGCTATGTTATAACTGTCTGATCCATTTTCTCTCTTTAGAGTAGCATCGTTCCAAGCCATGGTTCGTCTGACAAAGTCGTACCATGGCAGATAGCGGGTCTGCCATAGCGATAACCAGTCGTCAGTCTTACTTTCAGGAGTTCCGCTTCACATTTGTGACCTTGTGATATGGAGTATAGAGACATGTATAATATGAAGGATGTAAGTAATGACAGAGTAGTTGTCTTGAAGAACAAAGCGAAGAAGAAATAGTACATAGATGAAATCGATCAAACGAGTTTGATTATGCCCTACCTACCCGTATCGATAATTACTCGAGGGTGGCCGCCGAATTAGAACATTCTCGCGACCAGATAAGCAAAATAAACAATATCTCCTGAATTCTTTAATTCCTGGAATGACCAGCTTTACCTTCATATCTGAAGGAGCGCGGTTTTCTGCATTCCTTGAAGAAACATCTTTACCTCTATACATGTCCACCGTTACATCCATGCATGGAAGGTTCACCGTTACCTTCATACCTGACTGACCACCGTTACCTACCTTTGTTCAAGGATGTTCCTTACCTCCATTACTGGAGGACCACCGTTACCAACATACATGAATTATGTCTACCGTTATCTCCATTCCTTGAAGGACCACCCTGTCCTATATTGCTTGAAGGATCACCGTTACCAGTACCTCTATTCCTGGAGGTCTACCATTGCTTCCGTACCTCAAGAACCACCGTTATCCACATAACTGAAGATCCATCATTACCTCCATAACTGAAGGGACACCTTTACCTCCATAATTGTACGACCACCGTTACTTCCATTCCTGGGGGTCTACCGTCGCTTCCATACCCCAATAATCACTGTTACTTATATCGTTCAAACGTTACCACCATTACTTGAAGGACCACCGTACTCTACATAACTGGAAGGTTTTTCAAGGAGATTGGGAGTCGGACGTGTTTTCACTTCGCTCCGAGAAATTTGTCTAATTCTGCGGATTTCAGCTTATCTTAGCTCTGATTTTTGTGTAATATATTTTGTGAATACTTTTGGCAAATACCTGTAGTGAAAGTTTAGAATTATTTCTCAGTTTTTTGCTGTTCAGGGCGTTTTTCTGACTTAGTCAGTTTGGCCTGGTTTGGGAAGGCAGAGAGCCGCCATTGCTGCCGTCTCGGTCTTTGTGACCGAGAGGGTTGGTGTGTTTTTTTCTCTGTCTCCCTCTTCTCTGTTTGTTCACTGTCTGTAAATATTTCGTATTTTGCTGTTGTATATATATATCCTTGTTGACTTGATCTAGTCTGAAGTTGGTTCGTTTTTCGTTCGGTTTGACTTAGGTCGATTTACACATATCTGCGTATATCAACTAGGCTAAATACATGTACATATTGAAGTTGTATACTGAAGGCTAGCCCTCAGAGTACAAGTTTGATCGAGTCTTTTGTGCTCTGTTCTTTTGTTCCTCGGTATCACCTAGCAACGGGCCCGGTTTAGAACTGGGCTATTGTTCGGCCGAGACAAGGTTCAGAGATAGTGTATTATTGTATTGCTTGTATAGTTTTCACCTTCACCTTTAGAGTGGGGCTCCCTCAGGGGGGTAGGCGATGTTTACTCTGTGGGGAGGCACACTACTGAGGTTTGTGTGTGTCACTATTTGTAGTTTGTATTAAGATTCCCTTGTGGACTTTGAATTTTTTTTTTTTTTTTTTTTTCACTATGGCATTTAGCAAGTTTAATAGGTCACTGAGCCTAAAACTTCACGGTCTAGAGAGAGCAGATCCGTCTGATATATATCACGCATTAAAAGACACTGTTGGATCAGGACCGAAAATCCTTAAAGGTCTAGTACAGGTATCAAATACCTTGTGGAACCTCACAGTAGCAAATGAGAATACCAAAACTCGCCTAGTGCTGGAAGATATTCGCGTTGGAGATCAACGTGGCTATTTTGAGGAAATAGATCCAGGGAAATTGCTGGTAAAAATGAAAGGACCATGCGATTTCCCAGATTCTGAGATCAAAAGTGCTTTTGAGTTTTATGGGGATGTTCTCTCTTTACAAAAGAGTTCTATTCGTTTGATAGACAGTTTGAAACGGGAGTTCGAAGAATTTGGATGACGAAATTCAAACGTGATCTTCCTTCTTCTATTTTGATTGGAGGTATGAGACTTCCTGTATGGTATAACGGTCAAGTAAAAACATGTTATATTTGTAGATCAGAAAATCACATGAACTCGAAGTGTCCTTTGAAAAATAAATGCCTGATTTGTCATCAGGAAGGACACTTTAAAAAAACCTGTCCAAAGGCCAAACAGGTTCCTGAAGATAACGCAGCTAATGATAGAAGAGATGATTTGTTGGATTCTCGCTTTGTTCTGGCTGCAGGAGTTAGAAAAGAACTTTCCGCCGAGGCTATCCGGCAGAAACAACAGGACTATAAA
>JAVTVY010001575.1:0-34717 GCA_036873755.1 Hanleya hanleyi | reverse complement strand
TTAAAGGTGAAATGCAAAGGTTTTCATATTTTCCTGTTTATATTCTTCGCGGGCTAGTTAATGATGGAAATATCAGCCCAAATACTCTGTTTGGTTTTATTTGAAGTATTTTGTCTCCTGGTAGCTTTTGAAAAGTGCTTCAAAATTGGCATCTCAAGCCCCACCGATTTCAGAAATGAAATCCGCATCGCTTATCTGCCCTTGTTTGACGTTCGTTTGTGACGTCACATCAGACCATCTGGCCGGGCGTCAATACTTGTAACGTTCAGTCTCCGGGCGGCTGGTCTGACGTGACGTCACAATCAAGGGAAGATAAGCGATGACGTTTTGCAAATCTGAATTCAGCTGTGCTAGGGGTACCAATTATTAAAAAGATTCTGGCAAAGAAGATAATTCAAATTAAACCAAGTAAAGTAGATAGACTGGTGTTTCTTTCATTATTTAACCTATATAAAATGTGAAAAGGAGAATCTAAAAACCTTTGCATTTCACCTTTAATGTTGCTTTCAACAATATTTCAGTTGTATCACAACATTGAGTCCTATTTCTTTTCACACCTGGAGGTGGGGCATCCAGTTGGCAAGTGCATAACCAGCAACATCAGCACCAATCAACACCATATCAATATGGAAAGCACTCCATTCATTCGACACAACAAGAGTTTCACTATGATGCCATTCACATTATATTTGAACCAAGGATGGCCCATCTAGTTCTATTAAACACCACAGGTTCCATAATCCCCATTTGTGCTCCCATTCCTACCCGAACTGTGCTTTGGACAGTGCTTTATTCAGACAGACAATGTAATATTTTCCTTTAAATTACCGAGACGTTGACCCACAGCGACCTCGAAGCAAGTTTACGGCATACGTACATCTACAGCTAATGACCTCGAAATGAGAGCTTGTATTCTATGGCTCTCAATTGAATTGACTTTACTCTTACTGGATTGATGACTTGTGAATAGGTTATAGACTCAATTGTCTTGATCCATCTGATATACACAAATACAACCAGTCTTTGATAACTCTGTTTAGAGAGTCCGTCTGCATTATTTGGTGTAAATCAGTTAATGTCACAGGGCCGTAGCCATGATTTACTGAGGGGTGGTTCGCCTTCACTCCGAAAGGGCATATCAGGGGGTTCGCTGTATGGGAAAAGGGGCAAATAGGGAGTTCGCTTCAGTTTGAAAAGGGCATTTATATGAGAAAATATATATTTCCGAAAGGGGGGTTTTCCCGAACCCCCAAAAAACCTCCCTGGCTACGGGCCTGTTGCCCAATATACATCTGCTTGTAAGAGTTTGTCTCTAAACATCCATTATGTTGATGCATTGACTTGTCTCCAGTCAAGTTATGCCCTGATAATACCAGGGCCGTAGCCAGGATTTCTTGAGGACTGATTCACTTTAGCTTCAAATGGGCACTTCAGGGGGTTCACTCTATGAGAAAAGGTGCAAATAGGGGGTTCGCTTCCATTGGAAAAGGGCATTTGTATGAGACAAAAAAGAACATTTTTTTCCAAAAGTGGTGTTTGTCCGAACCGAGAAACTTTCCCTTGGCTACGGGCCTGAATACTTATTAAAAATCTAATACTAGGACCACTTCCCATACAAACTTTATGGCTCACCAACACAATGCTTTATTTATTTATTGCATAGTACATTTCTTAGTTCAGTTGATATCTTTACAAGCACTATATTCCAAAATAAATAAAAAAACGGCAAATAGATTATGAAAAACAATCGAGTGGAGGATATTGCCTTATATACAAGATTGTTGGTCTATTTTAATCATTCAGGTTATACTGGTAAATTATAGTTTATTAAACTTTATTGCATTGGTCAATTCATTTGTCTTTGTACCCCTCTCATACACAATAATAGGACTACTTATATTTGGTTTCAAGATGTTACCCAAACAGTAGTTACCCCATTAATGGCCTCATAGAAATATATTTTAGTGATCTATGAATTACAGACTTCAGCTTGTTTGTTTACTGTTCTATCCACTTTCAGTTGTTCCTAGATGATGCCAGAATGAAAAACTTCACATCATGCTTCAAAGGTTTGAAACATTCAATATTCTGTTCTTGATTGATATTCACATTCTAATATTCCAGGTAACCCAAGACATCGCACAAAAATATATCATCACAGTACACTACTTAGTAAATTTGAAAAAATCATATCTAATATGTGTGCAATTTGTGTATTTGTAAGGAACTAAAATATATCCATATCCTAAGCTACAACGTCATTTGTGTCACTGAATACTGAACTGGTCAAAAGATGAGAACCAGTCAGATGTATCTGAATGAATTGTAAAATATGTATAAATTTGTTTGAAAAAAAAATCAATCAAGCCTCAAGGGTCAATTTAGAGGAGAGTGACAAATTGTGAACGATGGCCTATCCCAAAAACATACATCACTTAATTATGTCCCTTGATTTTGTCACAGTTTTTAGTAAACCTGATCTAGGCCCAGTATCTGGAACCCATTTTATTAAATATTGAAATTCTTCTGCGTTTTATCTTTAAAAAAGAAATCAAGCATAACTGAATTTGTGCACATATTACCAATTCATTTATAATTTCAGAAAAGAAGTTTCTCCATTTCTTCTTCTCCCGGTTGAAGATGAATGACTCAGGAAAATATGAGGCTGAGTTTCCATACCTGTCTCCATGTGGAAGAGAGCAAAATTTTATTCGATGTGATGATCGACCAATCGTCTATACCCAAGTTATTCATAAAGATCTGCCGAAAACAAACGATCTTCTATCTTACGGAGGTGCTGGGGAAGCTTTAACTGTGACCTTTGAACCCGAGAGAATCTGCATGCTCCCACATACAGGAAGAGTGTATTATCCTGCCCAGTCAGATATTGGGGGCATCGGTTTGGTGAAATCGAGTCTCGCCATAGAATTTAGTAAATATTTTGAATTTGACCATGGTGAAGAGAACCCGCCGACTCATTTCACATGGAAGGGACAGAGATATGTACTGACAAATGAACTCTTTGAACATCTTAAAGATAATGGCCAACCAGGTGTAAGCTGAACTCGAAGAAACACAATTCTGAGTTTTCCTTATGTGATCATATATGTAGATGGTTGTCGATTGCTTTTGATAGGGTAATTCACAGACATCATCATTGCTTCCAGTCTTATATATATAATTATTCAATGACTCCTCAAATTTACTTTGTTTCCTTGTAATATATTCACTGTAGGAGTCACCCATGGTGTATTTGATATACACCATGGCTGATCTCCGATTAGGTCAAAAGGGATGGAGCTCCACACTCAAGCTGGGATCATCATTAGATAAAAAAGTTACATGATTATAGACACTCGACAGTGTACGGAAAATATTGGCGAGATATTGCACAATATCTTGCCAATATTTGGCATACATTGTCTTGTCATGTAACCACAGTCTAGACTATAAGATGCCTCGATATAGCACTGATTCTGATATAAGGTGGGTGCTGTCTTGTCCCCAAATTAACAAATGCAGGTCATTTCATCCCTTTATAAGGCTGAAAATCTATACGGTGGTTCAAATTTGGACCCACAGTAAGCGAGTTATATCAAGGTTACTATCTGTATTACTTTTAACTCTGGAGAGGAAATAGAGATATGTAGAAGCGGTATGAAAAAGGATGTTAATACACAACTATCCTATACAAACTGAAAACACAACAGGATTGATGAAACCCCAGATACAAATCAAACTTATGTATTGATTTGTAGCCATTGACTGTGAAAGAAGTGAAATTGGTAAAAGTGAGGAGGAAATTTGTATTTACAACAGTTGACCAAATCATAGCCACTTTGTTTTACTTAGTATTATTCGCAAACACCTTAGGAACAAAACAAAACGTGTGAAATACTAAGTGTACTTGATGAAGTTTTGGCAATATTGATAAAGCCGCGGATGAATATATGTGACTGTAGTTTTCTTTTATTTTTAAGCATTTAACTGAAGCTCCTTAAAAATGTAACAAGCTTATAAATTCCTTGTGGGGTCCTCAATCTCGAGGAAAACAGAAAATTTAACATATCGCAGTTGATCACATTCAAGGGAGATAATCTCTGTATCACAATAAAGGGGAATAACTCCAACAGCATTATGATAAAAATGTACCACAAAGATGATAGAATGGATTTTATGATTTTGGTGAATTTTGTTGTGTAATAATTGGTCAATATCAGCATCAGTACTTTATTACACATATGATTCACAGCAGCAGTCATTTATGTGAACTTCCAACTCGGGAATCTGAATTTGGCCCTTTGTTCTCTGAAAATCATCCTATGTATCCCACAAAATCTGCATTTATATGCAAATGAGCTTTCATATCAATTGAGAATGAATAGTTGTTTTCATCAAAACTGTCCTAAACAACTGAAATTTCAGCTGACAGAAAAACTCAAATGTACACAATATTTAGCCTACCTACACTTTGGAGTGGAGTTTTTTTTGCTATCTTTTAACGTAATTTTGACACTACTGTCGGAAATCACCAATGTGAATTTCTGTGGCTAATTTTAATCAGTAACACGTGGTAAAAATATATGTTTACCATATTAAATGTTTTCTACAATTGCATATTAAATGCACATTATTTACCAACCTGAAACGCTTTAGATGTTTTCATTAGCATGACTATCACCTTCGTAAAAACAGTGCACTGAAAATGTCTTATTTTTATATGTCTACCAGAAGGCAAACGTATTATGTGATGGCGATTTCCATCCATCCATCTGTCTGTATCATGTAGGGTCTCTATCACTTGCAGTCATGAGAGGTTGTTCAAATAATACTAAAATATATATATATAGGGGAGAAAAGCCAGATCGGACACTGGCTCGACAGCATCTCTTTTTGTTGATCAATAAAAGTCTTTCGTGTAGCTTATCCTTCCCAAACTGAGTGTCAGTATCATCATCACTTATATTTACCATAATTACATCTGTTGGTCCGTCCATAAAATAAACGCACTTAAATCAGCACATCACAGAAAAAACATCCTTCGTCCAGCACTTTGACTGATGAAACAGGTCTCACTTGCCTGTCTGGGATATTACTGAAAACTTGGAGCCTGACCTGGAGTGGCCGAAATATGAAGTGGCCTTTGGATCTTCATGGGGTCCAGGGGCATCGCCCGTCCCCCGTATTTTAAAATAATGATACAGATATCGAAACTCTAAAACAAGAACTATACTGCTTTGATAAATTAGCTTTATTCCACATGGGTATGTACTGGTAGATACAGTATGACTGTGGTAAGAATGAACACTGGTGGGTGATATATGGGCTGATAGACAAGTTAAAATCCCACGAAAAAAATACATGTTACTGTCCCAACCAACCAGAATATATTTTTTACTCATTTTTAATTAAAAATACAAAAATTTAATGAAATATTTTTTAACCTTCCACCGTTTGGTTTATAATACATACATATTTTGTAAATCTAAAGCACAATGCCTTGTTTTGTTTATTCTTTTTTCTTCTTTTTAACATCTGCAGCACAATATGTAGATATAAACGCCACACCTGCTCACCCTATAAATAATGGACCAAACTATTTTGGCAATCTAAATAACATGCATGTTAACTATTAAATAAATGGACTATACATGCTGGAGGGGTAAACGGTGCAAGATTATCCTCCAACTTCAATAAACAAATATATCAAGCTACCATCACAAAGTCATATAGTTAGTTAAAATGTTTAATAATATCTACAATGGTACCGGTTCAATGATATGGCTGCTATATAAATTACTATAGGTTAATAGATATACAAACAAGTAAGGCACTAATTAACCTGGTGTAAAGGCTATTTCTATCAGGCATTGAAAATCTTCAGGCGTTCTTCCATTTCTACAGTAACACATAAATGAAGTACCCAGAAGTACTTGTAGGGATATCTTGGGCCGCAATTCTTCAGAAATCCTGAAAAGCTAGGTTGATTAACATGTACAGTATTTAGGAAAAGTACAAAGAGTCATGGCCCCTTTCTACAGGCATTCAGCCATAGAGCCTGCAACTACACATACTGCACACTAAAAAGCATCTGATGCGCCAGATCGACAGTAGCAACTGCAAACATTCCACGCACTGGTATGCACTCGGAATGGATTGAATGAGGACACACTCATGCCTGGAAAAGTGGGGCCATGGCTCTTTGGAGAAAGCATTATTAACCTGGATACCATAAATTATCTAAAACAATACTTGTGCTACTGATTTCCAAAACTGCCTCAGAATTGTTTGGTAAAATGGCAAGCTACGGGCATCTATCTATTCATTGACGGTCTTTGGCACTACTCAAGTCTTTAGTGTATTTGTAAGCCAATTTGGGGGCTTGGTCTTGGTTTTTGAGCCAAATCTTCCCCATAATTTTTTTTATTTTTCTTCAAATGTTTTTGTGATATCAACTTTATGTGGCTAATTGACTACTACAAGCCCCTAAAATTAAGCCTAGAATTTCAAATTTCAAGGCAGAATTCTGCCCAAGCATATCCACCACACATGAACAGGGATAAAGGTGTACTGAGTCTCGCACCTTGCAAAGGCTTATGATGCCCATGTCAGAATTAGTACTATTCAACTCCATTTATCTACACCTATGTACATGCACAGCCACATTTAACAGACAAAGAGTATGGACATTAAAAGCCTCAGATTTATACAGAGTTAAAATGTAAGCAAATAACCAGTGAAGATTTACAGTGGGGATTTAGGCCCACTGAAAGAGAAGTGTATCATTCTTTTTTTGAGGAAGAAAGTGATGAGGGAGGGAGCATTACTCCCGAAACTGCGCATTCTGATCCTACATACATCCAGACTATTGAAGCAGCAGTGCATGCATCCTTGCTACTGGGTAATACTAGTCGAGGAGTTACCCAGCGTCATACACAAGTGCGTCCTTGCTACTGGGTAATACTAGTCGAGGAGTTACCCAGTGTCATACACAAGTGCATCCTTGCTACTGGGTAATACTAGTCGAGGAGTTACCCAGTGTCATACACAAGTGCATCCTTGCTACTGGGTAATACTAGTCGAGGAGTTACCCAGTGTCATACACAAGTGCGTCCTTGCTACTGGGTAATACTAGTCGAGGAGTTACCCAGTGTCATACACAAGTGCATCCTTGCTACTGGGTAATACTAGTCGAGGAGTTACCCAGTGTCATACACAAGTGCGTCCTTGCTACTGGGTAATACTAGTTGAGGAGTTACCCAGTGTCATACACAAGTGCATCCTTGCTACTGGGTAATACTAGTCGAGGAGTTACCCAGTGTCATACACAAGTGCATCCTTGCTACTGGGTAATACTAGTCGAGGAGTTACCCAGTGTCATACACAAGTGCGTCCTTGCTACTGGGTAATACTAGTCGAGGAGTTACCCAGTGTCATACACAAGTGCATCCTTGCTACTGGGTAATACTAGTCGAGGAGTTACCCAGTGTCATACACAAGTGCGTCCTTGCTACTGGGTAATACTAGTTGAGGAGTTACCCAGTGTCATACACAAGTGCATCCTTGCTACTGGGTAATACTAGTCGAGGAGTTACCCAGTGTCACACACAAGTGCGTCCTTGCTTCTGGGTAATACTAGTCGAGGAGTTACCCAGTGTCACTCACAAGTGCATCCTTGCTACTGGGTAATACTAGTCGAGGAGTTACCCAGTGTCATACACAAGTGCGTCCTTGCTACTGGGTAATACTAGTCGAGGAGTTACCCAGTGTCATACACAAGTGCGTCCTTGCTACTGGGTAATACTAGTCGAGGAGTTACCCAGTGTCATACACAAGTGCGTCCTTGCTACTGGGTAACACTAGTCGAGGAGTTACCCAGTGTCATACACAAGTGCGTCCTTGCTACTGGGTAATACTAGTCGAGGAGTTACCCAGTGTCATACACAAGTGCGTCCTTGGCACTAGGTAGTGATATGATCTAAGATATGATTTCAGAAATGATACCCTGTGACTAGGAGGGTGAGAAAGGTGTATGTGGGGGACACATTCTGATACTTTGGCAAAATAATGGAAAAAAATTCTGTGCACAGGCATTAATATCGGATGCACATGGGGACAATAAACAATTATTTTTTTCAGTGGGCCTTAATTACAATGTAAGCATACAACAAGATTCATAAATAATATAGCCTACAGACAAGACACTGACATACTGATATGTGATGTCCATAAATATTTTTGCACACCATGGATAGCATCGTTATACGAGATCTTTAAGAATTAACCATGGAATTAGCTAAAAAATCTCGGTCAATCATGCGTACGTGTATGTAATTTTGTTTTCTGTTTGCGATTCACCATACAAATACCAAGGTTAGGAAATGAATAAAAATAGTTGAAACATTTTATGATTTTGTATTAAAAAATAAACTAAAACAAGCATGGACAGGAGAGCTTATATACCATACATAAACACATCTTGTCAAAATAAGTACACAAATGTTGAAATTTACAAGCACTATATAGATGATACAGGGCAGAAAATATCATGAGCAGTCAATTACATTAAAAATGTATCAACTTTCATCAACAATGTAAAAATGGCAGGTAACAGTACATGTGTGAAGTGTCCTAGAATGAATTACCCATTGTTTAAAAACAATTTAAATCACTGAACATTGTCAACTGAACAGCCTCTCCCACTCACTTCCAAGCTAAGTGAAATTGTATGGAATGATTTTGCAACGTTCATATTCCATGTACATTAGAATAGGAGATTGTCAGTTTATAAACCATGATCTACAGGTGAAAGTTTGGCTCCGATATTTCTGTCTGCACACCATGATTAAAATTGGTATTTTTGTGAAGAGTCCTCTGACAGTTTTAATTCTCGTCGTAGTTCGCGTTTATCGAGCTAATGTTACATTCTCATTCTTCTCTGTGCTTGCCAGCCTTCAATGAAGGGATACCTGTATATAGGGCAATTGAAGGAAATCCCAGTCGTCATTTTCCCTAGCCAAGTCACGCTCTACATCTTACAGAGCACTGCGATGTAGTCGACTTGGCTAGTGAAGATGCACTTTGTATGAGGACAATGTTTTTGAAGGTTATACCAACTAATCTTTTTTTATGCTAAATGCGTTGCAGAGGTGAATATTTAAAATTGTTCAGCATTTTTGAACCACCAAAATATGAGAACACCAGCAAGAAAGCAAGACATTCTCACACCCTTTAAAATGGAGAAGCCGGTGTCCGCTTAATAAATGTTTACGATTTCAGTCAACTCTGCCTGCTGGAACATCCAGCATAAATTTCTAGATACATGAACAATACAACTATGTGATTTGGGGGAGGCAGTTCAAATGACAATGTCAAGGGATTGAAATTTTGGCTTGTCAAAAATATGCTATGTGGTTATTCTCCATGCTTGGACAGAATTATATTTTGTACATGTACCATAAATATTTACAGCACAGCTAAAACAGTACGCCCAATAGATATGTTATTCATGGAACAGCCTGCTGAAATATAAAGAACAAGAGGATTCTAAAATGGCCATAAGACTGAATATTGTGGCTGTCGAATGCAGCTCTCATCAAAGCTGGACCATAGACTGTGAGCAAGAGTGAAGCTTTCGTGAATTTCCAGATACCAATTTGTCAAGAAAATATCTATTGTAGAAAAAGTCACATCAAACTGGTCGCCAATCAAGAATTGCCAATCCAAGTAGCCATTTTATTTGTACATCATCTTGCCCCATGCCTGACTGATATGTACAATCACTCTCTTTGTTAAGCACAGATATCGGTACTGGATGGCTGATCATGGGTATGATACAGACTCACTTCAGACTGGACGTCTGAGACGTAACAGCTGGATTCTTACTGTGGATTTTGACCCTAAGCCCGGCGCACACGAGAGCTATCAGCTCAGCTAACGGCCTCAATTGCCTGTCAGCTCAGGGGCTAGCTCTCGTGTGCAGGCAGTTTTTAGTGAGTTTTTGGCCTCGCGAGGCCAGGAGAAAAATATCAAACTTGTTTGATAATTTCACCTCGCGAGGCCAAATCCTCAGCGTGTGCGGCGAACGCAAGCCAACAGCTCAGCAATTTTATTGGACCGGCCAATAAATTGCATCTTATTTTCACGCGATTCATACGCATGACTCCTCAAAAAGGACTTGAAGAAGGGAACTGAAATCAATTTTGTGAAACTTTTTGCTCACCGTGTGCGCTGAAACCACACGAGAGCTAGCCATGAGCTGACAGGCAATCGAGGCCGTTAGCTCAGCTGATAGCTCTCATGTGCGCTGGGCTTTGAAGGCCTCAACAGGGGAGCCACATTTCTACAGCCAACCTTGATATTGCAGTGAAACATCTACAATTATTACATGCTGTAATAAATATGCTAATCAGCAAATTTCAGAATATTGCAAGACAAGTGACAGTCAATATTTACAATAATGCTGCAGACAGATTTTCAGGAAAGAGCACTTCTTCCTAGACAGAGTACAATATATGGAATCTTTTCTTCACACACAGCTTCATTAAATAATCGTGTTGATCTCTCAGGCCAGAAGTTCTCTTCCGAATAGGACATGTACACTTCATTAGAGAACCAATACACACACAATTTTACAGTTGACATGTTGAAGAGATTCAGTCAGTCAATACCACTCACCCGAAACATGCCAATTTCAATTTAACAGTTTACATGCATAGAGCTGAAACTCTGTTTTGAAGAGAAATGGCAGTCCATACCATCAAGGCTATTGATGGAGCTACGCATACTGCTTGACCTGGCATCACTGTTCAGGTAATATATCTGAATAACACTGAACTTCAGATGTTCGAAATGACACCAATCAATGAATGTTCCGATTTTCCGATGACCTGTACTGACGGGAGGTTCCAAGTCTGTATTTTTTTTATTTTACAATTGATTAATTTTAACTTAGTTCACTTCCAACAATTTTGTCTCAACATCATTTGGCAAGATAACTTATTGCTCTTTTTTTTCTTGGATCTTCACCAATTATTTCAAGTGAACTACAAAAACCATCCCCACCAGTCCCCAGTCAAATTACATGTGTGCCCCACACCTGCTAACTTTAAAGAACTTCTAGCTTCACAGGCACGGCAAATCCTTTTTTAGCCTCGTGTCAACACTTTGTATTGCCAACAGATAGAAATAAACACATCTGCATATCAAGGTAGTGCCATAGTTGTTCAATGTCATTTATTTGCAGAAAATAGTATTATTGGAGGCAGACTGTTCAAGCAGCTCAGGGAAATTTGAATATGTTTGCCAGAAAAGGATGGCTGTATGTATCTGTTCGAAAGAAAGAATATTAAAAAAAAAACCTCTCTACCTCGTCTTTTTCTTTTCTTAGAAAAGGTGCCTGCGAAGCTAGGAATTACTTTTAGTCAGCCTCTCAAGACCTGGAAACTGTGGTCCAACTTATCTATGATTACTGTTATGTGTAACATTATAGATGCCATAGCACCAGCAATAAAAAACATGGCATGTACATTATAACTATGGCCACCATCCATTCATTCTGACATTACCAGTCAGTTTGAAGACTTCACTATTTAGAACAATCATCGTATAGATGGTGATGGATTAGCTGAGCATATCTCATGTTTGTGTTAAGGCCCAAATTTCACCTGATGATAAAAAGCTACCTTCAAGATTGCACTTTCCATTTGAGCTTCGTCTTCACTTATACACTACATTGACTGGTCTGGTCCAGTAAAAATCGTCATGAGGGATGAAGGAAATTACCCGGCTGGGCAGTAGTGGCTTCCGGGTCAAATTCCTGGTACTCCTCTGCAATTTCAGCAAGTTTATATGTGGTTTCATACTTCATTTCAGCTCAATCAGGTTTGAGCAATTTGAACATTTTCTGCTTGAAAATACCCTGCACTCAGAACTTCTTCAAGAGAACCTTGGGCATGGGTATCAATAATATAAACAAATCTGTTATTATGGGGTCATCCAAAAAACTAGATAAACAGGACTCATCTTCAGAAGTAATGTTGGTGTGGGGTAATGTTTAGAGGGGTTTGGGGGGTTTATTTCTGAAGAGGGAAATAATAGACGTCTGATGTTGAGATCTGAAGTGCATGATGGGTATGGCGATGTGCATGTAAAGTTTTGCCATTTCCGCACCCAAATGTCCACCATTGAGAAATTTGCTGGACCAGCCCTTAATGCAAGAACCTTATTGTAAAAATATTCAACACAGACTCCTCACATAGAATAGATAAATATCACCCTATTCAGTCTTCCATGAAACTGCCATTCTATGAGAAGACAAACTGTTCAGTTTTCCTAAAACAGATGACAGTAATATTGATTTTAAAAATATTTTCTTGATCACAGATTCTTTATGGTACAATTCAACTGCCAATCATAAAGTTGACGCATTCGGAGACTCATCCTTGGAGAAGACTTTTGTTGATCCGGTTTCAATCCATGATAGTCCCAGGTTTTGTATCCCCAATCTCTGATCTGACTCATCACTTGGGCTCCTCTATAGAAACAGAATCGAACAAGAAAGAGTTAATTCTAGTTTAGGGTTATTCTCCACTAAGATATTAACAAACTAAGTTTTGTTATAGCAAGCATTATAAAGCAGACACATGCATGGCTCTATAACACACACACACACACCCTGATCACAAACAGGACTTGGATGGAGCTATACACTGCATTGTTGTCGTACACTAATTATCAGACTTCTCAATCCCTTTGTTGAATAATTGTTTTCTCAAAGAACACCACACCCTTGCCACCCTTTACCTGAGTAGCACCCCACCCTCGCCTAACACCACGCCCTCACCTGAATAACACAACACACTTACCTGACTAACACCAAACCCTTACCAGACTGACACCACACCTGACTAACACAAACACCACACCCTTATCTGACTAACACTATACATGACCAACACCTTACCATTACCTGACCCACCCCGATTAACATGAACACCACACCCATATCTGACCAACACTACACCCGACTAACGCCTCACCCTTACAAGATCAACCCCACACCGTTACCGGACACCATCCTCTTAACTGACTAACAAAACACCAGACCACAGGCCCGCAAAACAAGAGTTTTGGGGGGTGTGGGCGGTGGTATTAGGGTGAAGTGTCGAAATATGGGGTCTCTATATATAACCCCATGCTTTATATAAATCCACATCCAGATGTGAAACGGACTTTGGGTGAATCGAGAAATAAACGGTTTACCACCAATGCAAACAAAATACATCAGCATATTCTACAAGTATCACTTTATATATTCCCGTCGTCAAATTAGTAAATTTGTGCAATTTTTTACCTTTGCCAGGCGATTCAAAATCCACCGTAACTGTCCGTCCATCTAGGAAAAGTTAGATTATGGCGGGCTTCGTTCTCAATTCTGATTGGTCAGTCGTGACAGCTGATCAGTGTGTGACCTCTCTTGCCGGAGGTGTGTCACGACTGACCACTCAGAATTGAGAACGAAGCCCACCATAATCTAACTGTTCCCAGATGGACGGACAGTTACGTTGGATTTTGAATCGCCCGGCAAAGGTAAAAAATTGCTCAAATTTACTAATTTGACGACGGGAATATATAAAGTGATAATTGTAGAATATGCTGATGTATTTTGTTTGGCGGTAAACCGTTTATTTCTCAATTCACCCAAAGAGCATTTCACGTCTTGTTGTGGATTTATATAAAGCATGGGGTTATATATAGAGACTCCATATTTTGACACATCACCCCAATACCACTGTCCACACCCCCAAAACTCTTGTTTTGCGGGCCTGTGCACCAGACTAACCCAAACACATCACCCTACCTGAATAACACTACACCCGACTAACCCCACACTCTGACCTATACTAAACCCCCACTGGACTAACAAAACACCCTTACCTGACACCACACCCTTACCGGACACCACACCTGACTAACAGACTAACAGCTCACCCTTACCTGACTTGACACCACATCTTACCAGACTTAATACCACATCCTTACCCGACTAACCCCTTACCCGTACTTAAAGGAGTACTTACCTTATTTTTGAGTGTGACTATATTTATCAGCAATCGTATTCCAAACCTTATTGTATAAAACTTACGTTGATAGAATGCGAAATAAAGGAAATATTGACTATTTGTTGCTCGCAACGGCGTGCACTGGGCGCCGCCATTGCACCACTGCGTGACGTTTTTACCCCTCAGCCCATCGGGCTGCAGGGTCTTGCAATCGGCATGTACGTCTGGTCGGCCGGACGGACGGACGGACGGCCGTCTGTCAACAATTTTTTGTCTGGGCTAGATCTCAGTTACTATTTGACTGACAGTTCTGATACTCACAGTGAATATCCCTAGTATCCCAGAGATGTGCACTGTCATGTTTATTCTGTGTTACGTCATTTCTTTACAGAGTTATGGCCCTTTGAAATTTCGCGTCACTAACTTTTGTCCGGGCTAGATCTCGGCTACTATTTGACTGACAGCTCTGATACTCACAGTGAATATCCCTAGTATCCCAGACATGTGCACTGTCATGTTTATTTCGCGTTACGTCATTTCTTTACAGAGTTATGGCCCTTTGAAATTTTGCGTCACTAACTTTTGTCCGGGCTAGATCTCAGTTACTATTTGACTGACAGCTCTGATACTCACAGTGAATATCCCTAGTATCCCAGAGATGTGCACTGTCATGTTTATTTCGTGTTATGTCATTTCTGTACAGAGTTATGGCCCTTTGAAATTTTCCGTCACTAACTTTTGTCCGGGCCAGATCTCAGTTACAATTTGACTGACAGCTCTGATACTCAGTGAATATCCCTAGTAACCCCGAGATGTGCACCGTCATGTTTATTTCGTGTTACGTCATTTCTTTACAGAGTTATGGACAGATGTGCACTATTATGTTTATTTCATGTTATTCCAGTTTATTACGACCCTGGATTACTATTTACTACTTAACTGATACAGCCTTAGTAAAGGTGTTTAATATCCCCTATTTTAGCACTCTGTTTGGCAAAAATATCATTCAGTTTGCGTTTTTACCCCTCAGCCCATCGGGCTGCGGGGTCTTGCAATCGGCATGTACATCTGGTCGGCCGGCCGTCTGTCAACAATTTTTTGTCCGGGCTAGATCTCAGTTACTATTTGACTGACAGTTCTGATACTCACAGTGAATATCCCTAGTATCCCAGACATGTGCACTGTCATGTTTATTCTGTGTTACGTCATTTCTTTACAGAGTTATGGCCCTTTGAAATTTCGCGTCACTAACTTTTGTCCGGGCTAGATCTCAGTTACTATTTGACTGACAGCTCGGATACTCACAGTGAATAGCCCTAGTATCCCGGAGATGTGCACTGTCATGTTTATTTCGCGTTACGTCATTTCTTTACAGAGTTATGGCCCTTTGAAATTTTGCGTCACTAACTTTTGTCCGGGCTAGATCTCAGTTACTATTTGACCGACAGCTCTGATACTCACAGTGAATATCCCTAGTATCCCAGACATGTGCACTGTCATGTTTATTTCTTGTTACGTCATTTCTTAACAGAGTTATGGCCCTTTGAAATTTTCCGTCACTAACTTTTGTCCGGGCCAGATCTCGGTTACTATTTGACTGACAGCTCTGATACTCACAGTGAATATCCCTAGTATCCCAGACATGTGCACTGTCATGTTTATTTCGTGTTACGTCATTTCTGTACAGAGTTATGGCCCTTTGAAATTTTCCGTCGAGGGTTTCCTCCGGGCTTTGCCTGGTTTCGTCGACTAACAAATTCTAGCACCTCCGGCATATGACTGAAATAATGTTGAGTACTACACACACACACTCGACTCTTCCCTGGAATAGATCTTCATCTATGAAGAACTATTCACCAGATCTTTACTAACTTTTCTTGAGGTATCGATCCACACAGTCTTGGATCGATATCCCTTCACAGGATTGATGACTGAAGCCGGTACTAGCAAATACTAATTGTTGAGTATTCTCTTGAATCAACATTAATACATATGTGGGTAAATAAATTTGACAGAATTCAGCAGATTTTTATGTCAACCTGTTATTCGCTGGACATATTGTGCTGAGGGGTCAAAGCACCTTTTAGGTGCAGTCTCATGTTAGATGAGCGGAAGTGAGTTTATACTCATCTAAAAACGTCACAACGTCATGGAGATTTAAGGTTGATCGTGCTGGTCATGCCCATAATTCGAAGAAGAGGGAACCCAGTTAATCCAATGACGTTCTAGTTGATTTTAGTAGTTCAAGTGTAATCATGAAAATGTTTATGACCTTAGAAGCATCGTCGTTCAACTGAAATAACTGGACAATTGCAGAGGGCACTCTTTCAGTTTACCGCTCAGTTTCAAATTTTGTCCAAATTGAATCGGGCAAGTCTCAGTTCAAAAATTTGGGGGAAGAAATTTTTCAGTTGGCGAAGATAACCTAAACCAATTTTTTTAGGAATCCCCCCCGTGGGATTTGCCGCGCCAGTTTATTCCTGGAATTAAAACTCGAACCCAGAGTAAATCAAATGCCGTAGTTGGAACGTCCCTGGATCAAGCGTTATCCGTGACGTTGTCCTGAATTCTGACGTCATCAGTCACGTCATCCCACAGGCAATATGGCGGCGCCCTCGTCGACCTCAAAGCGGAAACATGACTTCACAAATTGTAATAAAAATAATCAGTCCTTGTCTTTTGTAAAAAGATGGTGAGCTAAAAAAAGTGTACCTAAATTAACCGAGGAGAGCTAATACGAGAGCTGAAAATCGCTCTCCCAAATTTCGTGAGGGGAGTGATTTTGTTTTAATTGTTTAACCTACCATATTATATTTTTGATTAAATTATTTTATTTTTCAATTTATTTTCAAACGAAAAATTAATGAAAATAAATTATTCTATTTCAATTTAAACAAGTCAATATCAAGTGATGAAGATTTCAACAGTCACCAGTGGGTAGTACGGCCGTACGTACCAGAAGATTGAGCAAGCTCACTCTGCATATAATACTCGTCGGAACCAACCATGCGCGAAGAGCAGTGTTCGTGGAGGTTCTCGAAAATAATCGGCCGATAGTATAAAGTGAACGAGAAGAATGTTTGGTGAATGATCAGACGAGTCCCAGTTCAATATTGCCCAAGAGTATTGACATCCTACTGACTACAGGCTACAGGCTCTGTGTGCTGATAATGATGTGTAAATCATCTACCTTTCTTAGAAAACTTCGTCAACTGCTTCAATTTGTTCACGGAAGATTTGCTGCAGTTACCGCCATTGTTGTCAGCTCTCCGCGCACGTGGCAAATATTGCACGATCCCATGCTAGGAATAGCCTGTGCAAGAGACTACCGATTGTCAAACAAGCGAAGAAATTATGGCCGCGCTGGAATTGACGGCGATCGTTTGCTGATTAAAATTTATTAAAGGCATTTCAGTTTATTCTCACAGTGATTTTCAGTGTGGAAGAGTTTGCAAAATTAACACCAACTGTCCGTACATTTAATAATAAGGCCGTTAGCAGACACAGCCTACTTATTTCTATATTTAATCTGCTGAATCTAGGTGCGCGAAAAACAGTGTACCTTGGATATGATTTAGGTGAGCGATGGTGCGCGAGAGCGATCGCTCACCTCCAAACGCAAGGACTGAATAATAGGTTATCGCCTTCTACGAAAGTAAAATAGTTGGGTTATATTTCTTTAAGCGTCTAACCTTTGTAATAGGAACCTATATTAAATAAGTTAAGTACTCCTTTAACACCTCTCTCTCTCTCTCCTTAACCGACTAATGTCTCACTCCTAAAAGTGACCTGTAAAGCTTTTAAGTTTTCTATTTTCTAAAATGTTGCTTACATGCATCTTGTGTTATGTGATATAACTGTTATACGATTTTGGGAGGTGAATTTATTTTGCTAAATTGTACTAATAACAATATTAAAGTTATCCTGTTATAAATATGTATTGAAAACTTACATCGCTCGTCTCTCTTTGCTTAAAGAAAGTTATGACGTTATGGAGGTCTCCTTCATTCAATTTTTAGTTAATGTATCATTTTACATGACGTCATGCTTCGTCGGATGAATGAGCGAGGATCACTATAACATCATTACGTTTCAAAAGCAATGGGAGGAAACTGATGACATTTTATAAAGTTGTGGCTCCCGTTTTCTGGTGGTACAAGTTTTGAGTTATCATTATACACAGAAGAAGAAAATAATCCACATAACTACTACCCTGCATAATCAGCTATAACTATAAAAGGCCTAGATTTCTGACATTTCAGCAGAACAATGGAAAGCTTTGCAGTCACCTTTAACTGACTAACCCCACACCCTTACCAGACTAATATCAAATCCTTACCTAACACTAGACCTGACTAATACCTCACCCTTACCAGACTAATATCAAATCCTTACATGACTAACACTAGATCTGAATAACACCTCATCCTCACCCGAGTAACACCTCACCCTTACTGGACTAATACATAACCCTTACCGGACTAACATCTCACACTTACCTGACCAACACCACACCTTTACCCAGATAACAGCTCCACCGGTTTCCCACAAATGAACGACCCACCTGAGAAATTCTACTTCATGATTCAGAGCTTCAGTTTTATGTGTACATTAGCACCAATAACAGAATCTAAATCAAGAACATTGAATTTGAATTTCCCTCTTCACCAGTTGAATAGCCCAGAACGTCCTCCATATGTTCCTCTTTTCTACCAGATAAAACACTCCGGAAGTTTCTCTTTTCTACCAGAAGAAACAACTCAAGACGTTCCTCTTTTTTACCAGAGGAAACATCCCAGAAGTTCCTACTTTTGCCGGATGAAGACATCTTCCTCATCTTCCGTACTTCTATACTGGACACCCACCTCTCCTACAAGACCTATATTTAAGTCTTGTATTGTATAGAAATATATTCATATTTCACTAAACACAACTACATGCATGTATGTGTGATCAGCAATACTTACCTTTCATAACTGTAGTTGCGGAACATCACTGGTTTAAACATCTGTTTTGCACAATGTTGCTAGTTATCATCATTATAAGGCACTTTTCTGTAGCATTAGTATACAAATATACACATAAAAAAACTGCAGTATAAAACGGCACAGCTTCCATCCAAATCATTGTGAGTTTGTAATCCTCAGAGAGAAAGTACCAGCTATGTTCATGTACTGCTACACTGGAATAAAATCTTAATTACAAAATGTCACTAGGGATTGTAGAATGTTCAAAGGCATAGATCAGCATTCGTACAGCTCCGGTTGTGATGATCACAAAAGAGTGACATGGCGTTTCTGGAAGTCCAGGATTGAGCATCCAAAGTCTCATGCAGAAATCATCAGCCCTCCAAAAAAGTATTCAACATATGAAGTGAAATTTGATAAAGTTTGTTTCACTCAAGATTTTTGCATATGCAGTTGCTATCTCAATTTCTAATTGCTACTTTCTCTCATGAGATGGTCAACATAAAGAAACATGCTTAAGGAGCAACTGAAAATGGAGTGAATAAAGGATGAGAGCATAAGACAGGCGAGAAAAATTCATTAAATAACAGGAGAAATCAGTTCCAAACCACAAATAGTAGAACATTAACATAGTACAACATGAACACTGACGATAAGGGCTGTTCCAGAAAAATTCATGGGGTGGGGGGAAGACACCATTTATCCTATCTCCCTGATGTTAAAGGACTGTATACCACCACCTACCACAGATATATCATAGAACTGAATAGTCTCTCCCCACCTCCCACCATATCCTACTATCTCTGGAATAGCCCCGAGAGAAGATGGAAGATATGCAGCACAGTGTTTTCACATGATGGAAACTTTTTATCTCGGTTTAATGGTTTCTTCTACATACCGGCAATATAAATACTGCCCCAGTGTGACCATTAAAGTTTTTAAAAAAGTCTCAAAATGGGACAGGTAGGCGGCTTTTTTTTGTACATGGTGTCATAATTTTCAAACTCCTGTTGAAACTTGAAACTGTCTTCTGAGTTGCTCAATGGTTCCAGTCTATGAAACTTCATGTGTTGTCCACTGTTTTAGCTGTTGGCATAAGAATGATATGGACACATCGATGCTCAACCCTCATTATAATGCTGTGGAATTATCAGTTCACCTAATCAGTTTTTATAATGGTCTTAACTATGGGTTATATTGACACCAACAAATTTTAGCTGAAGGGATTGCGAAGACTCGATGTTCAGACCTCTTGTCATTGATAAACAGAGCATGATAAATATTACTTCTCTTATAAAGGGAGATAACTATTTGTGAAAAATCTAATGAGAATGATGTTGGATTGCCTGAGAACCATCTTAGTGACTTTGTTTGGCCTTGATAACATTGTATCATTAGAGAGAAGATGTTCGACTTTCCTCCTGGTGAAAATGCTGGCTACAATCTCTGATCAGGGAAAAGATGACATCAGTAGTACAGTAACTTCATTTGAATAAGTTTCTCGCAAATTAAATGATATTGACCTAAAATATTAGCAGGGCTTCACTTTGACAAGGCATTAAATATAGTATGTTACCATGGTTACTGAAAAGTTATAGTATGAAACAATGCTAAAATAAATATATAATTATTATAATGTTCATGTTCATGTTTGCAATCATTATTTACAGCTGATACTGAATTAGACTATGCAAAGACAGGAACAAAACCGAGAAATATAGGTATTTCACATACACGAATACTACTTCCATATATCTGAAATGCATCGTTCTATGTTAGACTACTTATGTGATACATCTGGACTTCTATATTATCTACGAATTAGTATGAACAATAATTAGTAATACATGAACCATCTTGACAATTCAATCACAGAGTCTTCCCTGGGCAGACTTTAGATATAAATAACTGTCTGCTAATGGGCGGTCTAACAGGTGCAATGATTGGCTAAATTTGAATCATGATTTCCTCTTTAGAAACGCTCTGATTGGTTGCTCCATTTTTAGAGTGAGGATAGCCCTTGGATATCATATTATACAAATTGGGGCTGATGTATAAATCAGGCTAGTATACACGTGCACTTTCACTGATGAAAACCTCATGCCCATTCACAGGCCAATTCTGTGGTTCATTGTGAGTTATTGTGATTGAATTAACCAGATATTGAAATGTTTAGATGATCATTACAAAGTCACACAGTAAAAGCCAGTACACTTTAAGCGATATATGTATGTCAGGGGTGGGGGAGAGATGGTGTGCTTGAGTCGTGACGGTGGAGCAGCGGTCATCGACGGCCACACGAAAACATGCTGGTGCGAGGATACAAAGCGAAAGAAATAAAACCACACCCCTGATTAATTACCTTTATTTACCTTTGGAGAAAACATATGCTTTCGTGTCTCCTCATGGATGCCCACCTCCCAGGGTCCAAACCTATGAAAGGTACCAATCAAATCAAAATGCTTATGATAAATATACAGTAACAAAGAAACTGTTCAGATCCATCCTTGCGAACCAGTGTATCGATCGATCTGTTAGGCTTGATACACTGGCTTGGTTAGTTACCCATACGAGTTCTGGATATAAATAGATCAAGGGGTTTCCTCTAAATCAACCGAATCAGTGAACTCGCTGAGCTAGTTGATTAGGCCAATCCGCTGCGAGGTATGAGATGTGACAGGTTTGAATTTCATTGCGGGCCAAACTGCTTTGATGTCAAGCTGAAATCGACATCGGAAATCAAAGCAAAAACCACAGGTTTGGTATACCGACATGCTGATTCAAAACAAGCACAGGGGATGAAATGTACGAGATTGTATAATAGAGGCATCGACTCATTCGAATCACCAAAAATGTCCAGGTAAACCCTCTGCAAGGCTTTAGGATTTACCTGGACTTGTGAAGATGGTTCAGACCCAGCTAGTATGCTGGGATTATCAATCCATCATGTGATATCTTTGAATGAATCAACAATTATGATCAGTGCATTTAAATTTTAAAATGAATCTTGTATTCGGTCCATTTTTGACTCTGGATTCTTTTGAGACGGAAAAACCAAAGTCTATTTGGGGATGCCAGAATAAATGTGAATTTTGCAGATTAACAGAATGGAAGATTTTACATGACATGGATTCCATGCCTTGCAATGAGAACACCACCTTTTATATCCAGCTATTTTAGGATGACACTTTCTGAGTAAAGCACAAATACTTGTGCTGGATCGGCCAGTCCCCTGCAGGACTCGAACCTACACTCTCAGAGTTTAGTACCAAATCGCCCTTAGTAAATGGAAGTGCTGTAAACCACACGGCCACCTCAGCTGCCACAAAAAACGAGTCTAGATTACGTACATTTACTACCCTTCTGATAGACTGAATAAAGGCACAGCTCCTAAAGTCAATATTATATACATGCTGATGACACCCCTACCTTGAGTATGTATCTCAAATATAGTATCAGATCCCAGACCGCAACAAACATGTTCACAAGACAAACATGTACAGATACCTTATTTCATGTGGATCATCAGTTTTGGGAGGGTCATAAACAGATTTCTTGCAGTTATTTATTGTCTCTGTTACTTTCTCCTTAAACTTGTCCAAGTTTTGTTCATATCTGTAAATAGAAACAAAAAATATTATTACACAAAAACATTTTTTTTTGTCTAAAAATCCTTAAAAATCATAGTTCATACTTCACTTTGTATGAAAAAAATATAGAAAAAATTCTAATCCGATCAGAAACACACGTAATACGGGAGCAAAGTGGGCTTTTTCACACTGTCACAGCTGGGTTGATGACGTCACGCAGGGCAATTGCCTGAGAAAAAATAGCGGATACCATGGAAAGCGAGTGCAGTCAGAGCTCCGATTCAGATGTCGATTCGAGCGATATCAGCTCCTTAGATGGAAATATTTTTCGCCAAGAAGATGAAATAGACATAGAGGCGGATGATGACGGGCAAAATAACAGTTGTTTGAAGACCAACGACGGAATTCAGCCCTATCAATTTGAGTCGTACGGCTCCGACTCTGAACGTGACAACCATTCTGACAACGTGGAACTCGACGATGACAGGATTCGGAGAGGTCGTTTGTTGAATACAGATTGGTTTGCAACTTGATTGGAAACTTTATTATCGTCATCTATAAGACCAAATGTCCATATATTTCAAACTGTATTGAATGTAGAACGATTCTGTGATGTAAAGAACGAGCACGTTTGTGTTGTTGTTGTTGTTGTTGTTGTTGTTGATGTTACTGGCCGAGACGGCCTTTTCGAAGGGATAAACTCCGGGATTCGACAGAATGGACAGTAAACTGTTGATAACTCTACTGATATACGTCCGATTTGAATTCTGTTTGTTTTCCCATAATTCCCATGAAATACCAATTTCAGAATTATATAGTTTGATAAAAAAAACTTTGGACATTCATGGCGAAAAGTAAGCCGTGGTGAGTGGGTGTCGAAACGACGTAATGGATCGGCATTCACATATGCTCAATTTTCGACAAATTACTTCAATTAAATTGAAATCGAAATGGTATTCCCACAATCTCAAATGTCAAAGGATTATGAAAGTATTATTATCACTTCTGTATCTACAGCCATTCACTCCAATTGGTGTTCAGAACCAATAGGTGTTCAGAAAAAAAACAATGAAAGGTGACCGGTTTGCCCGATCACTGTACGACTTTGTCGTTGTCTGATCTACATGCACTCTCATAATTGTAGGTAGACTGGACCCAGCCCCCGTTTCATAATGTATTTCAAAGGGGAAACAAAAGGAAGTAACTCTGCCTATTAAGAAATACTTGAAATAATTTTTTCATTTTTTGTTTTTTTTAATTTTTCATTTTTTTTTTAAATTTTTGTTTTTTATTTATTTACTTATCAAACGTATATATATTTAAGAAAGATCATTTTATTATTAATAAATAGTATATATGAAATAGAGACTCATCCAGTCAAACTTGTAGGTGCTCAAGCAACAAATGCCACATCATGGATAGCATTCTGGGCGTTTATCGGGGATGCGAGAGCAAGCAGGGCATGTACAGCCGTCTCCCTGCCCAAGACCTCGCTTGCAGGCAAGGTTCGTTCAGCCGATGTCTGTGGTAGATTCTCCTTGTCCGATTTCTTTGCCGTCACATTCTGATTGTTCTTAGGTTTGATAGTTGGAATAGCTGTTCTCTTTACTTTTGGTTTGTACCCGAATTCAACTGCTACCATACGCTGTAGAGGTCCTCGAATGATGTCTTTCTGTCAAAATGTGCTGAGCAAATTATACGAGTACTGGCTCGGGCCCTCTTTCCACACCCTCGTGTTGCGTACAAATTCCGTCCAATTTGCAGCGATTTTCTCGTCTTCAGGCCACAAATGAATACTACCACCGTCATCTGTAGTAAAACTGCAACCTCCCACTACACAACGTCCCAACATATTTAACAAATGATGCCCCGATACCCCGAAAATCTCCAGAAATCAGCCTCTACTTATGACTGTGGTATACGGCTTTAACATAGAGAATACAAGACGGCTGTCCCTCCGTGACGTCACAGCTGGAATTGACAGGAGAGCGATTTTCAGCTTTCAAACGGCAATATCTCGCCAACCAGACAACACAAAATAATAAAAAAAAATATCATTATTTTCAGAATCGAAAGGACTATATTTTTATATTTTTGACCTCAGATCGTTTGGGTTGACCTTTAAGCATTGTGTGAGATCTCAGCTGCCAAACATATGGACACTGAAATTCATTGTTACCAATATGGCTTATGGAGGAAAAGCAAAACACATAACAGATTTTAAGCAATAATAGTAAACTTGACTCCCTTCAACTCAACTCCCTTCAGAGTACAAGAAAAATTGTGTTTGTTATTGAATAGCTATCTATCCTGCTATTACAATACTGCATGTGTTTGGTGTTGTACTAACGAAATTGCTGTTGTCCATAGCCATTAATTCACTTTTATCGGGGGCATTTTGGACAATAGAATAGTCCAATTGACCCAAGACCTCTCGACTGATTGGATCTAGATGCATTTGTGGTTGAAGCAGTCTAAAAAGGAAAATTATCCATTTTTCATATATATACACCATTATATATTGAGACACATAAACAGTTTATAGACTAGGCCAAGATCACTTCTGATCTTCTATAACGTTGTCCGTCACCAGATTCATGTGTGATGTACATACGAAAGGACCAGCTGGTATCCTTCATGAGACATAGTTACAATATAATGTTCATTGAAAGTTGGATGGATTTGAACAGCTTGGCTATGCTTCAAGATAAATTGTGATAATATTGATGATGGATAAACTTACTTTATGTTACTTTCACCTAAGAAAATAAGTAAATGTCAGGTCAGTCAACTTTGTCTTTGATGGAGTTGTGATCAAGCAGATTTCAGCATCCGTGGTGTGAATCTAGAAACTATGCTATTAAAGCATTATCTTATAATCTGAACTTGGAAAATAGGCCAATCTCTGTCATTCAAAAATATTCTGGTCAATGACATATGCATCTGTCTTGTGAATTTAGGAATGGTATATGTACCAGAATATCTCATTCTTCAGGGATATGCTAACAGCACTGAATCTACTGTTACTGAATTTGACCTTCAGAAAATAGGTCAAGGTCAGTCATCTTTGATAACCTTCTGGTTCATCACAAGCAGCATATGTGGCATGAATTTGAAAAGCTTGTTAAAGATCTAATCCTATTTCTGTTAAAAAAGGTCAAGGTCAGTCATCCCCCACCAAGTTCTGTTTATCAAGCTTATCAATCCTTCTGCCAAGTGTATCTGTGCAAATTTGGAAAGGCTAGCTATAAACCTTCAAGACCTATCATGCTTTTACTGTGTAATTTGACCTAAAGAAAATAGGTCAAGGTCGGTCGCCAGCTGCTACTGTTACATAAATTTAGAGAGCCTGACTATATTTCTTCAAGAGATATTGCAGTAACAATGATGATGGACAGATAGACAGATGGTACAACTGATGGATGGATGATTCGACAGATGATGACAATACCCCAACAGCCAATACTGACCGAGGGGTAAAACCTGTACCACTAAGGCATACACATTTACAAATTGTCAGTAACTGGATGTTCGTTCTTGTGCACTTCATGCATGGGAACAGCAGAAATCATTGCAACTGAAATTTGCATGCCTGTACATCAGCGGCGGATGACAGTAGTCTACTCACAAAACAGCTGCCTCAGGATTCCATGGAGATTTTGTATCTATTTTGTAAAACACTAGTCTTGCATAGAGAAGAACTTGCCACAAATGGTTCACATTTCTCCTGCAAAAGAAAGAGAAATAGGCTAATAGAATATTGTTCATAAACATTTGTCATAGTAACTACTATACTAGATGCATTTCCACATACTAACTTCTAATTTACCAGCATGCGAAGACGAATTTCTGTATTATCTCCTTTGAGCATGTTCCAGGGTTTTCATGCTTTGGAAGTATCAAAATTTCCTACCTTTCCCTAGACAAGAATTTGTAGTTTTCCACACTGAGACAACAACATAAATATACAAGTCCGTAGTTTATCGGATTCCTTCATTCAGGTAATTATCTTCACACTCATTATCAGTTAAACATATGCCAATACATACGTCAGATAAGATAATCAAGTGGATTGAATCCATATGAGTTTTCTGCAAAAGCTAAAGGTCATCATTCATAATTTTTTTCAGAAACTTGAACACCACCCAACAAGTCTGGATTTTCACAGACTTGTTTGGTGAAAGACCGTGTTCTAGTGACCGTCAATCAATAGTATTAGTTCAGTATTATTATTACTCCATGACAAGGCCATTTTGCCTGCACAATTCCACAATCGGGAGAGTAGTAGTCATAAGTGATGAAGTATGTTTTTGACTGAAGTTCAATTTTCCCAATCCAAGAATAAAACTCAAGAACTATTCAAAGTAATGAACGATGTTTGGCATTTTCCAGACGATTCCCAGTTCTCCCGACCAGATGGGAGACCCGATTCATTATCGAACACCCCAAGGAGATTCCCATGAAAGTTTGCATGCCTGGTTTACTCAGCCCCAGTCTTGAGTCTTAGAAACTGCCATCAAAAAGCAATCTGTTATGTGGGACCAGCTGAAGTGTGGACATGAGGTAGATATGACGATGACCACTAAGAACTGACCTCCATTTGGGATATCCTCTTTTGACATCTAGCTCTCCTGTCTCCGGGTTTATCACAGGATGGAAGACAGGAGGATCAAACACTATTCTCTGTGGATGGAAAGAACCATATATCACAATTCACATAGTACATCACTATGGCTGATTATGATAAATTTCTATCTTCACAAAAATGATCATATCATTGTTTTCGTGCCACAAAAACCCTTTTTATTGTTGATAGTAAAAAAAAACAAACAGTTTTTGAAAAATATCTTTTTGAAGATTTAGTTTTGAGGGTTTCTACACAACTGCATCTCAAAATTTTTCCAAAATATTAATTGTTCTTCAAGATCGCGCCAAAGAATTGTTTGATGTCTATTTACAGAAAAGTTGACTTTTTAAGCTGCTCGAAGAACATCGTTCATTTCATGCGAATAATATGCAACTGCATCTGAAACAGGTGAAGTTTGCAATTGTCTGACACAGTGAAACGGTTTTCATTGAATGGGGATTGCCTTGGAACCAACTTATGAACTTTGATATGCCTTATATGTGTAATTATTATTGTGATGAGTGAATGAGAAGGCAATCTTACTGGACAATCCCCATCAGGGTAGGTTTCTGGAATGCTGAGTGTAAACTTGAAAGCTCCATCTTGATAGAGACCTTGGCGGATAAACAAGACCCCAAACCATACTGAAATATAAAGACAATTACAATATAGGATACTGCTCACCCAGCTATTTCAATTAATTATTTTGGCAACAGGCTTCAACTTTATAATAGGACTCAAATTTGAAGACTGCACTACCCAATCAATTAGGATAAAACTTGAAAATCCCACACATACTATACAAAAAAAATCAACTCAAGTCATAAGGCATGACAAGGCATGAGTAACCATCACACATAGAGGGTTCGTATGTTTATCAGGGTTGAAAATACATGTACATGTTCACCTAGCCCAAAAACATCGGCTATTGGGGTCTATTTTTTTTTTTTATTATTGTTGTTGCTGCTGACCCCTTTAGCCCGAATCACATATACAGACCAAAAAGGAAAAAAAAAAAATAAGACGTCAGTCGCTCGAGATCTTCAACTGCACACGGCGTGGGGAATTGAGACAAAGGCACGAAAAGCATTTTATCGAATAAATAATATGATTTGGCATCTCCAGAACTTTGATAATCAACTAATGACTCATTCTGTTCTACGAAATCTTCTTCCAAACTCTAATTTTGTCATCTAACTCGTCAAGTTGCCGCCATTTTCAGTCTCGTTGACAGAACGAGATTGTCAATGCGATTGACCTTTCTGACCACGTGACTCGTCCATTTCACCATAGTCAGATCAGAAAGGTCACGATACTAGTGCGCGCGCGCGGCCAAGTCTCGTCGAGCTGTAATCTGAAGAAATGGCGGTAAACATCGAAATCGAGCGTTTATTGTGTTTTCTTCGTCGTCACTAATTTTCTGGAGTCCCAAACAGTCAAAAGAGATGGTACATGGTGAAAGAAGCTCAGGTCGGTCAAACTATATCAAATTGGCATATTTTTTCTCTCCCGTTTCGTTATTTTCGTTAGCAAAAAGTTGCTCTTCGCGACACGAATTTTTTTCTCCAAAATTTAACCCACCCTCGATCTGGGCTGTGATAGGAATGCCACGCCCCCTTACCCTAAATTTACCTGTCACAGCCAGAGTTTCTGGGTTACATGTTCACCTAGCATGTCACCCCACTCGAACAAATCTGCTTTTTCCACTAAAAGTTCTTAGCCAATAGGTCTGTGCTGGCGACCCAACATGCATGACATGCCTTGATGTGCAATATTCTCCATACTGAAGCTACAGGAAACAGAGAGATCGTATGAAAAATAAATTTAAGAAGAGAGTCATGAGTCAGTGTACTCGTTTTTTTCCTGTGAAAGGCAAATTGTCAAGACTGGATGATTTTATATCAACATGATCAGATGAGTTCCACTAGCCATTCTTGAATATTGACATGTTCATTAATTTTGAAATATCTATTTTAGATTCGTGAACCCTGGGTTTTCGACGGATAACTCGGTTTTCAAACTCTATCACATTTTGAATTCGAAAAGTAAGTTTTCTCTCAATATTATACTTTGGGTGAGCCCAGTGTCCAACAATTAGAAAACCCAGGGTTTACGTTCGAAAACGAGATATCGACTTGAAAAGTGATAATCAACTTTTAGCTTGAACTGTGAACTGGAGCACGATTTATGATCTGTTCCAGTCATGTGACGCAGTAAGGTTACGGCCTGACAACCAATGAAATTATACCCTTAGTACTTACAGCCCACGTGACCAGTAGCTAGCAGAACCATCATGTGTCTGCATGATAACGCCATTTTCTTTGTGTTGTCAAATGATAATACAGTTTGACCAATAAGCGTTAGACTTTGAAATCCCAGTATTTACAAATCGACAACCCATGGTTTACGAATGAAAAACCATGTTATTAAATTGAAAACCATATTATTAAATTAAAACCAAATTATCTAATGAAAAGTAGGTTTTCAGTTTATAACACTGAAAATAGTAGGAAATTATACAGGAATGAATGTTTAATCTCTGTTATCGAGAGATATTCCACATTTCAACAGTCTAAACCTGATAATCAAATGTGATAAACTTGATTATCCGATTATAGATGGATAAACCCTATAATATCAGTCGATATACCATAGTTAACCAATTGAAACCCAGTTTTTGATTCGTGAACCCTGGGTTTACGAATCGGAAACATATTTAAGAATTAATGAACATTAGACCTTCCAAACATGTTGACTACTGGACGGACATGGACTGGTCAAACTTACCCAGAGGTGATTTAGCAGAGGGTATAACATATACTCCAGGTAACTTCTGCTTCTGCAGCTGGTTACTATAGAGAAAACAACAACAGCACAGGTTGAATAGGCAGAATATTCATGAGAATAAAGATGGAATTTTGAGATCAAAGAATGAATTGAATGATGCCTCAATTAGTTCATGCTCGCATACAATATTCAATGGTGAAGTCCGGATATCCTGTAATACCACTGGTTCGCATGCTCCAGTGATTTCAGGAACCTGCAGTCTGGTCAACTCGGGGTAGTACTTGTCACAGCCCTCCTATGCTTGATATATGGGGGAGAGGTTTGAACCGATTAAACTGAGAGAATAAGGCAGATATGGTTTACTAAATTATCATGCTTGATATTAGGGGTAATGTGTTTGTACTGGTACATAGTAAGCCTACTAATTTTCAGCATGTTAAACAGTCAACCCTCTTTATAACGACCACGCTTGTCCCAGTTAAATTTGTAGCAAATATTGAATTTTCTGTTACAATGAACAGAGAGCAAGTGTACATGTATTTTAGGTACATTTATTTCTGTAAACTTTGTTGTTACAATGAAGTTCCTGTTGTAAGGGATGTCATTATAAGGAGAATTCACTGTAGTAGGAAATATTGATGAGGGGTGACCAACTATGTATCTTCCTATACATGAAGCATACGAGAACAGGACAGTACTACCCACTGTGACCCAGACGGAATCATTGAGGTGTGAATATAAAACTAATGGTATTTCAGTTTTCTACTATCAGTTTGAAGGTTTTTGAGCAAAAATAAATTAACCGTGAAAAAGATTTGTTTTATTTTTTGGTTACCTGTCACTTGAGACTAAATTATTTTCTACCCGTCTCATGCAATTTTCACTTCTGATGTTCTTGTTATTATTATTACTTTCTGTACATCATAAATACATACTATTCTGCCATAATTGAGTATTCCAAGAAGAACTGGCCATAGCCTAAGTTGTTTTGTGACTTTTCAATCATCTTGGAGGACTTGGATGAAGTGGCGGATGCCTGTAGCTCGCTATCAGGCACGGACGGTAGAACCTTACGGGCATCCCGACTGGAGGGGCGTGCTTTATTCAGAGATTCGCTGTTTGACCCATGTGGCTTCAAATCGAAAAGTAAGAAAATACAACCTTCAAATGCAATTCAATTACAATGCAAACATGATTGCTAATGTCAGAAAGAAGATTCATCTGTTACAGTAATAACAGAACTGTCCTGAGATATTCTCTTGTTTAAAGATACATGCATTACATACCTATTTTGACATCATGATTGTTCAAATGTTTGAGTGGGGTCTGAACTGCGAAATATACTACTCGTACATGAGAGAATAAATGCTAACAGATTATACAACAAATTGTCGAGAGTATGAAATAAATACAGTTTACTATAATTACAGTTCAAAAAGATTGGAATAATGATGAATGCCAGACTGATTTCCACAAAAACATCCATTTCACGCTTCACCATCAAAAGTACCAACACATAACATTCTTTACCATTCTCTTGAACATGTTGAATGTGTGCTCTCTTCCTCTAGTGAGTAACGTTATTATGTAAACTTTAACTAAACAAGCTGAGTAGCTAGCAGGTCCCCCGCCAAAAAGCTTGTCTGGAAATGGGCTTCTCACACACACGGGATATAATCACCATATATATTTTGTGTGATGGTAAATTGTTGCTAGGAGTGTGGTTTGTTGATGTGAAGGAGATATAATTGTGAAGGACAATGTTGCAAATTGTCTATGGAAGAAAGGGGACAGGGTGATCGAGAAAGATCATCCGGTGGCATAGTTGTGCCAAAAAATGAGTGACTTTCTTCTGAGATCCCAGCCATCCGCTAAGTTTGAAGTTAATCGGTTGAATTGTTCTTGAGATATCGCGTTCACAAGATGGTTGGGATGGAAGGACGGTATGAGGGGCGGAAGGACGTTATGAGGGATGAAAGGATGGATGGGTAGCTAGTGATGTAAAGTCACCCTCCATATTTGAAGTTGATCGGCTGAATTGTTCTTGAGATATCGCGTTCACAACATAGTTGGGATGGATGGAATCTAAGATGGCTGATAGTGGCCATCTTGGATAACGCAGTTTGGTGAAAAACAATTCCAGCCATCTTCTCAATGATTGTTGCTAAGAGTGTGGTGTTGATGTAAAGGAGATGTAATAAATTGAGATATGTCAGTGTCGAGTGCTATTGTTCAGGCGGCTGATTATTTCATAATCTGAGAAATAAAAGATTTAAAATATTTAATATGAACATCTTTCATACATATTAATGTGACCTTTTCTTTCATAGAAATTTGTAGAATGGTACTTACTAATTAAAATGGTATGGAGGCCCATGTGATGTAGTGATCTGTGTAAGGAAGGGGAATACTCCAAATGTGGCACATTCAAGTGATGTGAAAATGAGGTCAAGAGTTCCTCCGTGGTGGTGGGTGGGGTGGGTAATCAACTGGCTGAAGTTGAGCTGTTCACAGAGGTCATCTTCTTATTGATGTGAAGTCACTCCCCAGATTTGAAGTCGATCGGTTGAATTGTTCTCGAGATATTGTGTTCATAACATTTTGGAGATGGATGGAATCTAAGATGACTGATGGCGGCCATCTTGGTTAACGCAGTTTGGTGAAAATCAATTCCAGTCATCTTCTTATTGATGTGAAGTCACCCCTCAAATTTGAAGTCGATCGGTTGAATTGTTCTCGAGATATAATTTTCACAACATTTTGGGGATGGATGGAATCTAAAATGACTGACAGCGGCCATCTTGGAAGATGCAGTTTGGTGAAAAATAATCCCAGCCATCTTCTCACTGATGTCAAGTCACCCCCTAAGTTTGAAGTCAATCGGTTGAACTGTTCTCGAGATATCACGTTCACAACATTTTTGGGATGATTGGAATCTAAGATGGCCGCCGTTGGATAACGCAGTTTGGTGAAAAACAATCCCAGTCATCTTCTCACTGATGTCAAGTCACCCCCCAAGTTTGAAGTCAATCGGTTGAACAATTCTCGAGATATCGCGTTCACAACATTTTTGGGATGGTTGGAATCTAAGATGGCCGACAGCGGCCATCTTGGATAACGCAGTTTGGTGAAAAACAATCCCAGCCATCTTCTCACTGATGTCAAGTCACCCCCCAAGTTTGAAGTTGATGAGTTGAATTGTTCTCGAGATATCGCGTTCACAACATGGTTGGGACGGACGGGTAGCATTTCCAAGTCCCCCTCCCACTTACGGAGCGGGGGACAAAAAAGCATTTAGTTACATTTCAAAAGAAATTGAAGGTTACCATTTGTACATCACTGTTTGTGGTGGACATTCTCTGATTCACATTCTCTCATGCTTCTCACATGTCTCAGACTAGAGTACAACCTGGCAAAACAGAAATAAGAGTAAATCTATATAATGGAGAATTCTATCAATTATGAGTCTATAATGTTAAAATTTCACTTTCAATTTCATTCAGATATTTTGACTGTCACATTGTCCAGCATACAACTAACATAATTTATGAAACACCAGGACTTTTTGGAATCAGTGTCTGGTGTTTGTGAAATCTATGAGATCTATTGATCACACTCTTGGAGTTTGCAGGCCTATAAGTGGCTCACAGTGAAAATATAGGAGGAAATTTACCAAAATATAGGAGAAATATAGCAATTTTCTTGATAAAATATAGGAAATACAAGCTGAGTAGCTAGCAGGTCCTCCGCCAAGTAGCCTGTTTGAGAGCATACAGCATATATGCTTCCAATATCTCCTTAAATATAACTTGGAGAGTTGATATGTGTATATGGAAAGAGACGTTCATCTGGAATTGTTGAGACAATTTGAGGAGGTTTGGGAAGCAGTAATGGGTAGTGTAACACTGGAATGTAAGTCTGTAGTTGTATATGGATTTGTGGATGGTGAGGTTTATAAATCGACGAGTGGAATAGATCAAGATATCGCGTTCACAACACAGATGGGTACAATATGGGTGAGTGAAATCCAAGATGGTCAATGGCAGCCATTTTGGATTACATACTACCTCAATGAAAATCAATACCAATCGCTGTCTAACTGATGTGAAGCACCGTCTCGAGTTTGAAGTTGATTGGTCAAACTGTTGTCGAGATATCACGTTCACAAGGTCCGAGACGGATGGAATCCAATATCGTCAATGGCAGCCATCTTGGACTATGTACCTCAGTGAAAATCAATACCAATGGCCGTCTAATTGATGTGAAGGACATTCTCAAGTTTGAAGTCGATTGGTTGAATTGTTCTCGAGATATCGCGTTCACAAGATCTGGGACGGATGGAATCCAATATGGTCAATGGCAGCCATCTTGGATTACGTACCTCAGTAAAAATCAATACCAATGGCCGCCTGACTGATGTGAAGAACCTTCCCAAGCTTGAAGTTGATTGGTGGAATTGTTCTTGAGATATCGCGTTCACAAGATGTGGGACGAACAGAATCCAATATGGTCGATGGCTGCCATCTTGGATTACGTACTTCAGTGAAAATCAATACCAATGGCCGTCTAACTGATGTGAAGCACCTTCTCAAGTTTGAAGTCGATTGGTCGAATTGTTCTTGAGATATCGCGTTCACAAGATGTGGGACGGACAGAATCCAATATGGTCGATGGCGGCCATCT
>JAVTVY010001574.1:0-33897 GCA_036873755.1 Hanleya hanleyi | reverse complement strand
AATGGGTTCAGAAAATATCGACATAAACTTAATGTACCAGCCCTTCGATTTGATCCGATGTTACCCAATCCTCCCTATGGAAATTTCCATGATTGAAATAGTTTATTAAAAAAAGAAAATAAACGTGCTGTCTATAAATAAATACTATCTGTGCGGAATGTGATTCAAAAAAGTTTTTTTTATATGTTTAAAGCGGTGTGAAATGTGAGAAGAAGAATTGTTCATGAACACATCCACGTTCCTGGCGTGTTTTAACCCGACACCTGCCTGATAATGTAATAGGTGTACACATGTTAAGTACGTTCAGAGCAGTGTTTCGTATATTTTCGGGCTATATCTATGATATATAAACTTATCCCAGGCATATTCCTACGAAGTAGGCTACAGATCGCAAATTGTCCGGTAATGAGTGAGTCAGTGAGTGAGTCAGTCAGTCCATCCGAATCCTTTCGTCGGCAAAATAAGGAGAACCGTTGACATTAGAACCTTGATTTTTGGCATGAACGTGCATTAGGGCATTGTTACCAGCAAGTTCTGAGCTGACCGAATTCTGATGAAAATATGATTGATAATTATTTTTTTAATTATTTATTGATGGCTCAGCGAGTGCACTGTCATGCCCATCGCGAAACCTTGGCTGTATGTTTCACTGTATATTTAACACAGTACAAAACCTGGTGGAATATGCCATCCGTAATTGTTTTGAGAGCTAGAGGTCACAGCAGTGTAGCTGGGTCACCCCCAATGGGCCTATAAACAGATCAGAACTAACAGTCTGATAGGCTTGGGATTCGAGAATGTAGTTAATACTGGCATGGTGTAATAATTAAATTGTTCTTAGAGGTCAGGGCAGGGGAGACAAAAACAAACAGATCTGTCTGGGAGTTAAAAAAATATCACAAGAGAGGGTACCAGTATTACATTAAACCATCGACAGTGCAGATTCTATGAGTTCACATGTTGACGTATTTATTAATTTATTATCGTTCCAGGGGACATTTGAACAGGTGCCGTTAACTTGAGACACACACTTTTGCTACTTTTGACACACCTCAAATTCTACATTCATCAGATTGCCGATACCCAAAATGTGTTGTCTTATATATCTAGATAACAACGTGATGTAGAGATGGTATTTATTCGTTTTTGTACCGGTCATCCTCAGGAGAATGACATAGAATCATTATTATCTTGTGCCGAGAAGGTGTTGGTCTTGAGTTGAAATACCGTAAACTACACAAATGCTACCTTTCTACTATAGGACTTTATATAAGAATTTGTTGTATTGTTGGGAAAATAATGCGATTCGAAAAGTTGTTTTGGTCCTGGATAAGGCCACTGAAAACCATTAAAGAGATGTAAATGTATTGTCACACGTAAAGCTTGAAATCTGCTGAACTTTTTATTATTCAATCTGTTTCCTTTAGTTAAAAAATTGTAAAATTAAACCGGCGATCGTTATTTATTTTTGGGATGAAGGCGCAGTAGGAGACTGTTACCAACAAGTTCTGAGCTGACTGACTTTTGATGAAAATTTCTGGGGATTTTTGATGAAAATCACTGGTGATTTTGACTTGGGCAGTGCCCATCTTAATACAGGCAGGATTTCAACTGGGGGTGGGGATTTCCAAGAGTTCAGTTCGCGTCGGAGTCCTAATGCCTACACTACTTCGTAGGTCCTGTGACGTTAGTCACACTGCTCATGTCCTCATCAGGAGGGCCTTAGAAAACCCGAAGTTCAATATATGACCTATAGCACCACATACTTACTTCCGTACGCGTCGCCTAATCCATTGTAAGAGGTAAACGCGCACTCTCAAGGCTGGAAGGGTATACCAGTGTCGAAGACCTGTTCCGGTCTATTAACGCCCAATTAAAATGGACTTTGTTCTATAGGATAATAAAACAGATCTCGAAAGTTGTTCAGTCCGGAGAATATGGTACCTATCCGCGAAAAGATACACGTGTCTGGGAATCTGATATTATAGACCTCTGTATTTGTCAGACGATGATATGATATGTCCGCGAAATCTAAAGTTATAACCCCATGTACGTCTCTTCATGGCATGTGTATACACCTCTTCACCTCGTATCCTTTTTTGGATAGATAAGAAAATGTATCCACACCTCTAATTAAGTCCGTGATGACTCATTTCGGTTTCATTTTCATTAAGGGAAAAATGTTTCGCTATGAGTTATGCGCCATCACTAACAATATTTATTAGTAGGAAAACGTTGAGGTTAAACTCAAACAATTCCCCTCGGACTGCGAGGCAAAAGTAATTGCGAATGAGAAAGATTTATGTTTTTTCACGATAGATGAACAGAATGCGTCGCTTCTGTAAACGAAGTCATAACAAAGAGAGCAATGTTGGTTTCTCTATGTGAATTCAGTCAGACAAATCTTGAAAGTTAAGAAAAACAAAATTAAAATACCATGACAATCCGATAAATCCGACCGCAAAAGCTTTCTCGTCTTTTCCATTCAAACTTGAACAGTAGCGTATAAAGGTGGAGTTTGGTCGCACTTCTCTTGGTACTGATGGAAAATGGCCGGAGGAAAAAGGGAAGAAAAATGGGAGATGTTTGACCTATGATATTTGACCGCGGGTTACTCTGTCCACGTGGAGAAGGACGTTGGTCAAGTGATGGGTTGTGTGAATGTAAAAATTAGCAATTTTTCCGGATCTCTAAAAAGCGGAAAAACGGACTTTACGATAAAAACAGGCCAAATTTCACTCAACTAGCTCTAGGTGGGGCAACTTTGATCCTAATGGTTGGGAAGGCTCTCGACGCGATTGAAAGCACAGCGAGTTTTAAAGAGCGTCGTCGACGTCCAATTATATTAGCATCGGATTCTGCATAGCCACGAAATAATAGACATCAGACTTATTCTCTCGAAAGAGAAACGATCTTTCTGGAATAGCGTCAGGCGATATAGGAACACGATTCTCTACCCGCCGGCAACACCAGTCCTAAGGCGGTAACGCCCGTTAACACCCACCACCGTCAGCCTGAACGCCCGATAACGCCCGTTAACGCACGCCAACGCCCGTCTTGACGCCCGTCGACACCAGAGAGAGAGAGAGAGAGAGAGAGAGAGAGAGAGAGAGAAAGCTCGCGTTTCGTAAATTTTACCGCGCCAGATATTACATCATACCTATGGTCGGTGAGCCGTTATGGGCATGTTTACAGGTCATTAAACTATAGAGTGACATTAGTCTGAAACCCCCTCTTATTTGTGTACGATGAAAAACTCCTCAATGTCGTACTTCAGCACCATTTCGGCCATCTTCGTCATCTTTTCGTTTTCTCAGTGTTCAATGAGAGCCCATCATTGATACGTTATACGTCAGAAGCACCGTCGTATATTTCCGTCATTTTTCTCCTTTATCCTTGTCCGATAATAAGCAGTCATAGTTATGCGTCAGACTCGCTTTCTGTCAGTGCGGGATACTCCAATGGCAGGATGTCCTTGAACAGCTGTTTTCGCATTTTGACAGCGTCTTTCAGAGCCTCCCTGGGGGATAAATCCATATCCTCTTCCAATGATCTCTCTTCATTTCAAGCGGGAATAGGTTATACTGTTCGTAGATGGTCATAGCAGATTTTCTTATTCGGGGTAGCATGTTGATGTACGCCTGCTGTATTGCCTCTTCGTCCGGTCCCTCTGCCTCGATAGTCTCGGCGTGTGCATCAATAGCCTCATTCACAATGAAATCCCAAAATGACGGTTCCCGGCTGACCATATCTGAATCTCTCAAGTTCTCGCCTTCGCCGGACGAGCTATCATTGTCCGCGTCGGAGGGTGAGCTCCCATCCTGGGACGACCGTACACTGTCGGCGTCAGAGGGCGAACATTCAGTATCCGTACCATGTGACAACCCCTCAGTATCCGTACCGGCGGACAGGTCCTCAGTTTCCCCTTCAGCCTCTTCATATCCGTGAATATTTCTCTTGTGTCTCAGCATATCGTAGTACCTGGTGAACTTCCGATCACAAATAGAGCATGTATAAGACATGTTGACGTGTTGAACGACAATGGAGAACTGCGTTAGTCTTCAGAAAGTGTTGCTTATATGGATGGGCACCAAAGCGGGAGGAATTACGGCGTTAAAGAATTCGAGCGCATGCGCACTCGTCAGGAAGGGCGGTTGGACGATCGATTATGCGTTATGGCGTTATGTTAGGGCGTTAAGGCGTCAAGATAGAATCTTAATCTGCTGAGACGGCGTTAACGGGCTTTCAAATGATGGGTGGCGTGCGTTAACGGGCGTTAATGGGCGTTATCGCCCCTGAACGCCCGTCTAAACACCCGCCAACGCTCGTCGACGCCTAGGTCTCTTTCTCTCTCTCTCTCTCTCTCGTCGACGGACATCAGATGAAGGGTGGTGTGCGTTAACGGGAGTTAGCGGGCGTTAACGCCCCTCAACGCCCATGGCGAAAGAGAGAGAGAGAGAGACCTAGGCGTCGACGGGCGTTACCGGGCGTTAAGACGGGCGTTGAGGGGCGTTAGCGCCCGTTAACACCCGTTAACGCACGCCACCCTTCATTTGAACTCCCGTTAACGCCGTCTCAACAGATTAAGGTTCTATCTTAACGCCTTAACGCCCTAACATAACGCCATATCGCATAATCGATCGTCCAACCGCCCTTCCTGACGAGTGCGCATGCGCTCAGCGCGCCGTGAACCATATGCTTTAACACTGTCTGAACTGGCGCGGTCTCGGCATCAGCAATCTCGATTTCCAGTTACCGTCTCACTGAAACTAAAGGGTGAGCGAAAAGAAGAGCAGGGCAATCGCCGACTACACAGTGTCATGTACGAATACTGAATGTACGCCCTCTGACGCCGACAGTGTACGGTCGTCCCAGGATGGGAGCTCACCCTCCGACGCGGACAATGATAGCTCGTCCGGCAGAAAATTCGGAATTATGTCGGCCACATCTCATGTGAATGAGGCTATTATACGCCGGGCAGGCCGGACAGCAGCGCACAGGCGGCCACATCAACATGCTACCCGAATAATAAAATCTGCTATGACCATCTACGAACAGTATAACTTATTCCCGCTTGAAATGAAGAGAGATCATAATCATAGGTCCATCATGAAAACAAAGCGCCACTTGGAGGAGGATATGGATTTACCTTCCTGGGAGGATCTGAAAAACGCTGTCAAAATGCGAAAACAACTGTTCAAGGACATGCTGCCATTGGAGTATCCTGCACTGACAGAAAGCGAGTCTGACGCATAACTATGACTGCTTATTATCGGACAAGGATAAAGGATAAAGGAGAAAAATGACGGAAATATACGACGGTGCTTCTGACGTATAACGTATCAACGATGGGTTCTCATTGAACACTGAGAAAACGAAAAGATGACGAAGATGGCCGAAACGGTGCTGAAGTACGACATTGGGGGTTTTTTCATCGTACACTGATAATAGTGGACTTCAGACTAATGTCACTCTGTAGTTTAATGACCTGTAAACATGCCCATAACGGCTCAAGGACCATAGGTATGATGTAACATCTGGCGCGGTAAAATTTACGAAACGCGAGCTTTGTCTCTCTCTCTCTCTCTCTCTGGCGTCGACGGGCGTCAAGACGGGCGTTGGCGTGCGTTAACGGGCGTTCTCGGGCGTTCAGACTGACGGTGGCGGGCGTTAACGGGCGTTACCGCCTTAGGACTGGTGTTGTCGGCGGGTAGAGAATCGTGTTCCTATATCGCCTGACGCTATTCCAGAAAGATCGTTTCTCTTTCGAGAGAATAAGTCTGATGTCTATTATCATTGTAACTAATTGGACAGGCTGATTCTTTAAAACTCGCTCTGCACGTCGAAAACGTAAATTACTCCCTGTTTTTCCGCTTTTTAGAGATCCGGGAAAATTCCTTATTTTTACATTCACACAACCCATCACTTGACCGAAGTCCTTCTCCACGTGGACAGAGTAACCCGAGGTCAAATATCATAGGTATAATAATTTTCTTCCCTTTTTCCTCCGGCCATTTTCTCTCCGTACCAACAGAAGTGCGACCAAACTTCACCTTTATACGCTACTGTTCAAGTTTGAATGGAAAAGATGAGAAAGCTTTTGCGGTCGGATTTATCGGATTCTCATGGTATTTGAATTTTGTTTTTCTTAACTTTCGAGATTTGTCTGACTGAATTCACATAGAGAAACCAACATTGCTGTCTTTGTTATGACTTCGTTTACAGAAGCGACGCATTCTGTTCATCTATCGCGAAAAAACTTAAATCTTTCTCATTCGCAATTACTTTTGCCTCGCAGTCCGAGGGGAATTGTTTGAGTTTAACCCCAACATTTTCCTACTAATAAATATTGTTAGTGATGGCGCATAACTCATAGCGAAAGATTTTTCCCTTAATGAAAATGAAACCGAAATGAGTCATCATGGACTTAATTAGAGGTGCGGATACATTTTCTTATCTATCCAAAAAAGGATACGAGGTGAAGAGGTGTATACACATGCTATGAAGAGACGTACACGGGGTTATATAACTTTAGATTTCGCGGATATATCATATCATCGTCTGACAAATACAGAGGTCTATAATATCAGATTCCCAGACACGTGTATCTTTTCGCGGATAGGTACCATATACTCCCGACTGAACAACTTTCGAGATCTGTTTTATTATCCTATAGAACAAAGTCCATTTTAATTGAGCGTTAATAGACAGGCACAGGTCTTCGACACTGGTATACACTTCCAACCTTGAGAGTGCGCTTTTACCTCTTACAATGGATTAGGCGACGCGTACGGAAGTAAGCATGTGGTGCTATAGGTCATATATTGAATTTCGAGTTTTCTAAGGCCCCCTGATGAGGACATGAGCAGTGTGACTAACGGCACAGGACCTACGAAGTAGAGTAGGCATTAAGGTAGGTGCACACAGAGCTTGTGACTGCGTGATCGCAGCCGCAAGCCGTATCCCCCCAAAGTCATGCGACGACGCAATCCTCTAGACTGTTGCGATCATGTGTGACATCGAGGACGCAATAATTGCTGCGATCCTTGTCAGCCAGCGTCGTCCCTAGGTGAAAAAAGCGGAATGGCCCCTGGGAAGGAGGTTGCGCGTAATGGCCCCTGGAAACGAGGTTGACAGACAAAATGGCTGCCGTCAATAAATTACAGTTGATTGGCTGCGGCGAATACGGCTCCGACAAATATCAAATCATTTTGATCCTTGCGATTCCGACTGCGCCCCGGGACGCAAGCACTAAATGACTGCGGTCTCCAGTGCACACAGACATTTGCGTCCTCGCAAAGAGTCTTGCGGCTGCGATCACGCAGGCACTAAGCTCTGTGTGCACCTACCTTTAGGACTCCGACGCGAACTGAACTCTTTGAAATCCCCACCCCCAGTTGAAATCCTGCCAGTATTAAGATGGGCACTGCCCAAGTCAGAATCACCAGTGATCTTCATCAAAAATCACCCGAAATTTTCATCAAAAGTAGGTCAGCTCAGAACTTGTTGGTAACAAATAGCGATCGCCGATTTAATTTTACAATTTTTTAACTAAAGGAAACAGATTGAATAATAAAAAGTTCAGTAGATTTCAAGTTTCACGTGTGAAAATACATTTACATCTCTTTAATGGGTTTCAGTGCCCTTGTCCAGGACCAAAACAACTTTTTGAATCGCATTATTTTCCAAACAATACAACAAATTCTTATATAAAGTCCTATAGTAGAAAGGTAGCATTTATGTAGTTTACGGTAATTCAACTCAAGACCAACACCTTCTCGGCACAAGATAATAATGATTCTATGTCACTCTCCTGAGCATGGCCGGTACAAAGACGAATAATAGCATCTCTACATGACGTTGTTATCTAGATATATGAGACAACACATTTTGGGTATCGGCAATCTGATGAATGTATAATTTGAGGTGTGTCAAAAGTAGAAAAAGTGTGTGTCTCAAGTTAACGGCAGCTGTTCAAATGTCCCCTGGAACGGTAACAAATTAATAAATACGTCAACATGTGAACTCATAGAATCTGCACTGTCGATGGTTTAATGTAAAACCGGTACCATCTCTTGTGATATTTTTTAACTCCCAGACAGATCTGTTTATTTTTGTCTCCCCTGCTCTGACCTCTAAGAACAATTTAATTATTACACCATGGCAGTATTAACTGCATTCTCGAATCCAAGCCTATCAGACTGTTAGTTCTGATCTGTTTATAGGCCTATTGGGGGTGACCCAGCTACACTGCTGTGACCTCTAGCTCTCAAAACAATTGACCTCTAGCTCTCAAAACAGTTACGGATGGCATATCCCACCAGGTCTTGTACTGTGCTAAATATACAGTGAAACATACAGCCAAGGGTTCCCGATGGGCATGACAGTGCACTCGCTGAGCCATCAATAAATAATAAAAAAAATAATTATAAATCAAATTTTCATCAGAATTCGGTCAGCTCAGAACTTGCTGGTAACAATGCCCTAATGCACGTTCATGCCAAAAATCAAGGTTCTAATGTCAACGGTTCTCCTTATTTTGCCGACGAAAGGATCCAGATGGACTGACTGACTCACTCACTGACTCACTCATTACCGGGCAATTTGCGATCTGTAGCCTACTTCGTAGGAATATGTCTGGGATATGTTTATATATCATAGATATAGCCCGAAAATATCCGAAACACTGCTCTGGACGTACTTAACATGTGTACACTTATTACATTATCAGGCAGGTGTCGGGTTAAAACACGCCAGGAACGTGGATGTGTTCATGAACAATTCTTCTTCTCACATTTCACACCGCTTTAAACATATGAAAAAAACCTTTTGGAATCACATTCCGCACAGATAGTATTTATTTATAGACAGCACGTTTATTTTCTTTTTTTTAATAAACTATTTCAATCATGGAAATTTCCATAGAGAGGATTGGGTAACATCGGATCAAATCGAAGGGCTGGTACATTAAGTTTATGTAGATATTCACTGAACCCATTTACTGAAGGAAATTTCACCTCCTGTTACAGCTATAGGCCGTATTCATGGTATTGAGAATGGCAACCGATATTCATTCACATTTTCAAAGCCGAATTCCTATGACAGAGCGGACGCGAAGGAATGGCTCCGGATTCCTCCTTCCAATACAATACTCGAGGTGTAGAGGCTGCTGGCTTGTTAGAATTTATCCCCTTCCACTTTTTCAACCCAAGAAAATTCCGGAAAAATATTTCATGATTAACCTATAGCATTCCACAATAACAAATGCCCCCTATCAAATTTCGAAAACCTCATAGTCGCTTTTCTCCCCATTTCTTCAAACCCGTTACAATCGCCGCATTTGTTCACATGTCGATTTCTTTCGTTAAAATTTACCAGTATAAGGTGCAATAAAAAGCTTGTCATCGGTAATAGACCCAAGTCATGACCAGGGCGGGGGGCAAGTCAGGAATTTATATCGGTCGTCGACTACTTCAACTTTATACATGTACTCAGGCTCTGTCGCTATTTGATCTAAGGGGCTTTTGTTCCAAATATTGCTATTGCCACACCGTTCCAAGCGAGTGGACGTACTAAACCGCCATTGCTTCCAGAACGTGGGGCTATCAGGGAAATGAAGGGAAATACTAGCCGTGTTACTGATCTACCTCGGTAGTCTTCATGTGTACATGCAGTGAATTGTTCAGAGCGAAGGTGTTCCATGTAACTTTAGAAAATTTCTGAACACGAGTGCAAACTTCGCCGGATCAAAAGTAGGCAATATTAAAACCCTTATATTAAGATAATGTAATTCCAAAATAACGAAAATATTGTAATATTAAAACTGTAAATGGAGAAATCTAAGTAGCTGACGTATTTATGAGTACAGCCCCAACCAGGTCCAGTCAAATCTTCCGAAAGAGAAATATCTAATTATGCGCAAACAATTTTCATCCCTCCCTAACTAGCCCTCCATTGTAACCATCCACTTCTTTGTTATATTCATGTAGTGTGTTTAACATAGCATACATGTATTGGGAGACTACACTAGTATTTCAACATCCGGGCCTTTCATCCTCTAGAACCGGCTGGCCCCGAATGATAGGCCTACATAGGACTGTAAAGGGCAATGCATTCCTATTGTCACACCGTTCCAAGCCGGTGGTCGTACTCAACCGTCGTTGCTCCCAGAACATTGGGGTATAATGGAAATACTAGCCGGGTTACTGATCTTCCACCTCGCTTGTCTTCGGGTTTACATGTATCAGAGAATCGTTCAGAGCAAAGGTGTTCCATACGGAGCCGTGGAGGGGACATAGTCAATATTTTTTTAATTTCCCCTGAGATAACATGAGCAGTGTGACTAACGTCACAGGACCTACGAAGTAGAGTAGGCATTAGGACTCGATCGCATTTTCATTGAGATATGATGTGACCCTCCCCTACGGTACGTTTCATCATAATATGGTACATGTACAACCTTCCATAACAACCATAGGTTCTCTTTATAACATGCCTTTTGTGAGATTGAGCAAGATTATATTCTGGGTATTTATATATTTACATCGATGTGTTCGTGCCACAAAAAATGAAAGTATATTGGTGAATGTTCTGGTCATTTAGTGATCCGGCCCTGGTACATCAAGCAGTTGAATAGACTCGGAGTTAAACACATTAATACTGGGTTTCACCAGCCTCCGTCTATAAATAGTTCGCTCAGCTGTATTGAGGTCGCTGTCCTCAGATCTTGCGGTTGAATCCAACAGCGAGAGCACCAGGCATGCCAGGGCTGTTCCCAAATTCCATGGTGTCATGTTTCCCTCGCTTAAATGATCGGACTTTTCTCCGTATGATCTATAACAATATACTGAAGTGTTAATTATGAATCTAATTTTAATCAGAATTATTTCAGATCAGAACTAGCTGGTAACAATGCCCTAATGCTCGTTCATGCCAAAAATCAAGATTATAATGTCAACGGTTCTCCTTATTTTGCCGACGAAAGGATTCGGATGGACTGACTGACTCACTCATTACCGGACAATTTGCGATCTGTAGCCTACTTCGTAGGAATATCCCCCGAGATAATAACTAGGGGAAAATTCGCCATTGGTCAAAATTATCTGGGGGAAATTCGCGATTGGTCAATTATCTCGGGTGAAATTATCTCGAGGGAAATTAATTTTCCCCGAGATAATATCCCAGATAATTATCTAGAAATTCGCCATTGGTCAATCATCTCGGGGGAAAATGGTACCCCGAGATAATTTCACCAGATAACTGACCAATCGCGAATTTCCCCCTATATAATTATCTCGGGGGATATTATCTCGGGGAAAATTAATTTTCCCCGAGATAATTTACCCCGAGATAATTGACCAATGGCGAATCTGCAAATTATTTTCCCCCGAGATAATTGACCAATGGTGAATTTTCCCCTAGTTATTATCTCGGGGGAAATTAAAAAAATATTAACTATGCCCCCTCCACGGCTCCGTAGTTCCATGTACCGGTAACTTTACAAATTTTCTGAATACGAGAACAAACTTCGCCGGACCAAATGTATGTAATATAAAAACCGATATATTCCTAGGAAGTAGGCTACCATCTGCAAATTGTCCGGTAGCCAGTGAGTCCATCTGAATCCTTTCCAGGGCCGGCGGAAGCAATTTCAGATTGCCCCGACGAACGATCACAGCACAATTATGTGAGGGCCCAGGGGCCGCCTAGGCCCCGGAAGCTCCGGGGTCCTAGATTGCAGGAGATGCATTCTGAGGTATTTCCGGCACATAAAATACCATATTCATGCTCGATAAAATCTTGAAAATGTGGGTTCAAATAAAACATTTACAAGGTCTATTTATTACTGAAAATCAGGTTCCACTAAAGATTCCCGTCATCACCACGCACAATACAAAAAACCCTGCGGTATGCTTCATCGACGAGATTCCAAGATTAAGGCCTATAGATTTATTCGACTGTATACACTTAAAATGTACAGATTGCGCTGCTGACGGTTAAATATTACAGGTCAGCAGTACCATCTGCACATTTTAATAATAATGCTGACGGTTAAATATTACAGGTCAGCAGCACCATCTGGACATTTAATAAGTGTACAGTCGATGGCGCTGTTAGACCCAAATATATCTAAGTTACAATACATACGGTACGAATTATGATTCAATTTCCTCTGAAAAGGTGTAGGTCTAGATATTTCGTAAATCTTGAATTAAGTAATGCCAGTGTTTTTAGTAATCAGCGGTCCTGGAATGATTGCCCCGACCATGGTCGGGGTGGTCGGGGTGGTCGGGGCGGTTCCGCCGCCCTTGCTTTCGTCGGCAAAATAAGGAGAACCGTTGACATTACAACCTTGAGTTTTTGCATGAAGGTGCATTAGGGGACTGTTACCAGCAAGTTCTGAGCTGACCTACTTTTGATGAAAACTTTTGGTGATTTTTGATGAAAATCACTGGTGATTCTGACTTTGGCTGTTCCAATCTTAATATAGGCATGATTTCAACTTGAGGCGGAGGATTTCCAAGAGCTCAGTGCGCGTCGGAGTCCTAATGCCTACTCTACTTCGTAGGTCCTGTGACGTCAGTCACACTGCCATGTTAAGATGGTGTAATTCTAAAATAACGAAAATATTGTAATATTAAAATTTGTAAATGGAGAAATCTAAGTAGCTGGCGTATTTCAGAGTACAGCCCCAACCAGATCTTCGAAGTAGGAACTTCTAACTTTTGAGCAGGAACTAATTTAAAACACCAGAAAAACCTACACGACCTATAGTATACATTGAAGAATCACCAGGAAAAATCCCTGTAAATTAGAAGTATACATTTTATTTTTTTAAACATACAAAACCCCTTATATATTTAACTTAATATATTTTAAATATACAATTATAAACACACCGTTTTACTTTTTTATCATTTGTGAAATGGGGGGGGGGGGGATACACCCAAATTCACCTTTATAACCCCACCCTCCTTTGTTAAACACCTTACGGATACACATGTATTTCAACATCCGGGACATTTCATTCTCCAGAACCGGCTGGCTCCAAATGATCACGTGTTTTTCTACATCCGGGACCTTTCATCCCCAGAATCGACTGGCCCCAAATTGGTCACCTGACCAGTTCATTTGGGGTTTTGTTGCCAGCCAGACAGGTTAACTACTAGCGCACACCCGTGTTTGTCTTTTAACTTCTTACTGTCCGATTACTTTATCTGAAATATACTTGATCTGGAGCTATATATTCTAGTGTTAATAAAGATGTGATCCTATATACCATACTTAGTTCTACCCTCATTGTCAGTTTAGGGGGCTACGTGGTAACATTGCTGTAAATGGACATAGTTTTCTGAATTTCATGTTGTAACACAGAACAACAATCCATTAGACGATAAATGTGACATCATAGCTTATTCTATTCTATTGAGATATATTTCAGAACATTTACAATTCATAGACACAAAGAAAGTGGGTTGTCAGGATATTTGCCTTGTAGACGAATTCTTCAATTATCACGAGATATAAAGAATTGCTGACACATTTGCAGTGGCTTAGGCCCTTAGGAACGTTATGTCCGTGCATTACTGCAGATCAAGGATGAGGATTTGGATCAAACTTCAAATATGTCTGAAGTTTATGACGAGCAAGAAGCCTATTGAAGTCAAATGGTCATTGGTCAAAATTATTGTGGAACAAATGTTAAGAAGTCTTGGCGAATAGTGACGTGACGGATATCCAATGCATATGGAAGCTCTCACTCTGTGCACTGGGATTGTGTCATGACAGTATTGTCTTTTTGACTTGTGACGTTATCGTTGTTCTGATAACGATAATCAGATAACGATAATAACGATAATAATCTGATAACGATAATGTTGTTGCGCCCGAACGTTCACCAAACCCTGCGATACGATGTGCCACTGGAGCAATATTCATATCGGCACCGAGGAACCCGCTCATGTGGATGCTGAGAGCATACCCACTGAAGCTGATGATGAAAGCCTACAATGACAAACTCATTAACCGATGTGGATACATCGTCCCATGGAAGCGAAAGCATGAGAGGAGAAGAAGAGAAAGCAGAGGTACCTTCATTTTAGGACCGTATTGACACCCCATCGGGGCTATTCAGGAAGTAGGATATTATGCACAGACATTACGGTTGGCGTACATTATGCGCCCTCAAATCATAAAAAAGCCATTATAACAGGTTATGGTGCTCTTTGAACACTATAGCGATGGTAGAGTTTGTGATGACAGACGGGAACACGTGGACCAAAATATTAAACAATATGGAGAAACAATATCGATACAAAGACACCATATCCAGACGTGACACGTGGTATAGGCTCTGTTCCATGTTGGGAATGGCACAGCAAATATGAAAAGCCGCCTTAAGCAATCTCCGTTGTTGTTAATTTTTTTCTCTCTCTTTCCCTCTGTTAAAATGTAACGGAGGAGAGTCAGCGGGCGTCTTTCAGTTAATACCACGCACTACTATATTAGGCGAAATTTTCGCGACAGTTCGATGGGTTGCGAGGATTATGGAAGGATGATGGGATGAGTGGAAGCGTGGAAGATGTTGGATGGGTGGTGAAAGGATGGTAGAGCCTGGTGGATACATCTGACGCTATATATTACACTACACCCATCACTCCTCCTCACTCCTCCTCACTTACTCACTCAACCACTGGCTCATCGGCTCCGCCTCCTTTGCGGCGACGGTGGTTATATCCCCATGGGACGGCGCAGTCTGAGCGCTTTCATTGGATACTCCACACCCCTCCCTATACGCCTCCCAAAACATGCCTCACTAGCGAGTGCGCATGTGCGTGATGTCACAGATCAAAGTGACGATACTGGGTTAGTGAGTGAGTGAATAGAATTTAACGTCGCTTTAAACAATATTTCAGCTATATCACGACGAACCAACTAATCACCACCCATGCAGTGACGATACTGTCATGAAACCAAACCAGTATTACTGAACAGAATTAGAGCGGTTCCTGAATACCACACGAGATGCTATTCGCAAAAATCACCTCCCTATACGCTCCCAAACCTTCCTCCCTGTAGCGAGTGCAATTGATGATAACATACATGGCAGTGTGACTAACGTCACAGGACCTACGAAGTAGAGTAGGCATTAGGACTCCGACGCGAACTGAACTCTTGGAAATCCCCTCATCCCAAGTTGAAATCCTGCCTATATTAAGATGGGTACTGCCCAAGTCAGAATCACCAGTGATTTTCATCAAAAACCACTAGAAATTTTCATCAAAAGTAGGTCAGCTCAGAACTTGGTGGCAACAGTCCCCTAATGCACCTTCATGCCGGATATCAATGTTCTAATGTCAACGGTTCTCCTTATTTTGCTGACGAAAGGATTCGGATGGACTGACTCACTCACTCACTCATTACCCGACAATTTGCAAATAAAGAGCCTACTTCGTAGGCACATCGCGATGATGGCTGCTATGTGTGATATTAACCTGATTTTTCTGAAAATATGTGTCCTTTTTCGTGAATATTTTCAATACATTGCTATGAGTTGATATAAATTGACACATTTTGAAATCATGATAGCGAATCACCTAACAAGCATCTAATATACGTGCCTGCCCTTCAATGTAGAAAAAAAGAAAACTATTTTGATCCTGGTTATTTGCCCTGGTAAAAGATATTTCCATTTTGTGTACCCTCATTTGAAAATGTTACCAAAATTAGGTGACAGGTATTCTTAGGTTAAATGAAGTATACGTCACAATATGACGTCTCACATCGATGCTGTACGATGTGATCGTAATACGCCTCTGATGTCACGGGTCAGAGGTTATGGCCTCAATAAGTTTTTCACCACATCTGTTTTATTGTGTTTATATTTAGTCGGTTATTTGACTTACTATTTCCACATATGTGTAAAACTTGTTCACATATGTGTAAAACTTTTCGACATATGTTGCATAAAGGTTTTTTCAACATACGTATATTTTGCACATATGTATAAAACTTTTCAACATTCACATATGTAAAACTTTTTAACATATACATGTGTAAAACTTTTGCACATATGCCTAAAAACCGTTTTTTAAACATATGTGGAATTCTTTTGTACATATGTGCAAAACTATTTAACATATGTGGAATAACCTATTAAATACTGAAACGGCTTGCCATAAACACGGAATTAAACTGGGACATCGTACGCACGTTCCTGAGCATGGGGTGAAAATTATAACGGGGGCACTACGTACCTTGGCGATTAGACGTAGAGCCGTAGTTAGCCTTGTTCGCACACTTAATGCATAGACAACAGATGCAACAGAATACACATATTAGAATACCAGAACTTGACACGGTCATGGTCCAAGTAAATATCTCTGTCATGAATTCCATCTCGTATATGCAGTTCAATCAGGACAAGTTGATGCAGCACCTTAAAATATATAGGTCTACAACTGATTCAGTTGATGTTATTTGCGATGATTAGCTTATCGGTTGGAAACGACAAACCCATGAGAAGACTGGAGTCAACAGAGGTTGAATAAGAATGAATGCAAGCAGTATAGCACAGGCCCGCAAAACAAGATATTTCCATGCCGAAATATGGGGTCTCTATATATAACCCCATGCTTTATATAAATCAACATTTATATAAAGCATGGGGTTGCTATTTGACACTTCACCTATTACCCCCCCCTCAAATCTGCTTACGCGGGCCTGTGCAGTATAGTAACGTTCCGGGGACGATCCCTGTTTCCCTCTTCGGTAAACTGGTACCTTGAACCGATGTACCTGGACAGAATAGAGCAGCTTGTATGGGATGTTGTGTTAATCAGATAATCACTGAAACCAGAGTTCGTGTTACTTAGACATCCGTCATAATTGATTCATGGTTCCCCACAATGTAGCATAATTCGGAATTGACGACAATTAAGCAAAAACTTCATCACAGACTGTAGAAACTTAGAACTTCTAACCGTGTCATCCACAAACAGGTATCTTTGAGTCGAAGCCGTAATCCGAAAGTGAATATGATTTTAGTACACGAATGATCTGAACAAAAACGACCTAGTTGGGTTAATAGTAAACTAAGGTCAAGCATACTATATATCATATGGATATCGACCGAGTTTATGCACTACATGGGTTGCCACGAAAACATCTGTACTTAAATCGAAAGTTTGTTTGCACTTTACTTTCACGTATGTTGTAGCTAAGTTTAACTCTACCAGGCTTTTGGGGGGGGGGAGGCAAAATGCCCCCCCCCCCCACCACCAAACTTTCTGCGTTATCTCCGGAACGACAGAAAATGAAGAGCTGAAACTCTGTGACTTTATAGTTTATCACATTGGAGTCATTTTGAGCCTATTTGCATAACCCGCCGAGCAGAGGATCATGGGCAAATTCAAGATGGCGGCCACGTGGGGTATCAGAAAAAAGATGTTTTCGCCATATTTCTTCAAAATTTCTGCTTTTCCGTGATGAAAAATGGGCAAAAAATATCTGACTTCACATCACATTAATATTTACTAATGCATCAGTGACTTTTAGCACTTTTAGAGCAGAAATTGCCTGAATAAAAAATTCGGAAAATCCGACTGAAAAATCGAACAAAAATGCCGTTTTTGAAAATGACGTCACTGTGATGTCATCAAAGCGACCATCTTGAATTTGTTTTACATTTTCTGGTAGAGAAAATGGCGGAATAACAATAACATACCCCTTGGGTATTATTTTGAAAAACTGCTCACTATGATCCAATGTATATAGAATGTTCAGCTTGGATGGGTAACTGTATTCACCCTGTATATATAGTCTTGTAATCTTGCTACCTGTATAATCCTGACGATGGTATAACCTTTAACGAAATATAGAATATCACAATGACTTCGCTTTTCGGAGTTAACTTCATTCTAGTTTACATGTACATCTACCTAGTATAATCCGTGGCGTGTCCTTCTCCTCCTCCTCTTCCTACCCCGCTTTACTCACTGCACAGCGGGTCGCATAGGTGTGGCGCGGGATAGGCTGGGGCGAGAGACCTGGGGTTTTCACTACCTGAGATTCCATGGGCCAGACTTGCACCCTACAGTAGAATGGATCGACTGCGCATGCGCGATGAGTGGTGCGCGCGATGAGTAGTATAGAAAGGGCACGCGATTTCCGTAGTTCTTCTAAAGACAACACACAAGTATTATAAGTGAATTTATTTAAGCAATATACAGAGCAAATACCGTAACTGCCCTCGATGACCAAATGTCCTCCGGGAGGGATTGTCTCTCCCTGTATGTTTAAAATTAAACAAGCTTCAAATCCGACATTCAATATTCAGCCGTCGTCCATGGATATCGTTATTCTCTACCAGTTTTACAAAACAGATCTGTATATCTGACCATCTTGCTTTCTATTTTAAAAAGCAAATTGGAGTACTCATGTATTTTATCTGGAATACTCGTAATACACCTACATGGATTACAAGAATCATCCATTGTTTTTACCACTCAAAAGTATGATAAATTTACGAAAATATTCTAGTTTACATTTCGAAAAGTTCAGATATCGACATCTTTAGCAAGAAATATGTATATCTTGTCTTTTGTATACATTTAAGCCCTTGATGTGCTACATGTTTCTGTTTAGATTGTTTTCAAGCCTTTGGGCTTTTGATCTATCAATTGAATCAATAAAAAAATTATATGTTAATGACCGTATCTTTACCGATCTGTTCGAGTTCTATTTTTGTGTGGCGACAATGTAAGGACGAGCTTGCGAGTCCGGACATTCACCACACACGAAATAGGACTAGTCGCATGTGTATTTGTCTAGAGGTCTCAGCAAGTTCACATTCACTCGAATTCAATTTCTATCGTTGGGTAAATTTTCGAAATTCCAAATGTTTCACGTAGATAGATCTGAGCAAGGGATATTTACAGATTCCTAGGACCGGGGTTGTTAAGGAAAATACCACATTTACCATTCAAACAGGCTGTTAAGTTTTCGGACTATGCCATTTGGTTTTGTATGTGCGTCATCCAAGTTCTACAAAATGATGCGACATTAGTTAGAAGGCACTGGCAATGTGGGCAATATTAATGACATTATAATCCACACTAGAACGTGGGAGTAACAAATGAAGTGTCTAAAGGAAGTTTCGAAATAGTGCCACGACCCATACACAAAATTCAGCAGTCGGTCCGTCCCGTGACGAAAAAACACGGGTAAGATGTAATATCGCCTTTCGCCGATTTAACCAAAAGAAAACACGAAAGTGAAATGGGATGGGTGACACGGAAATTCTTCCAAGGCTCCGAACGAGATATCTATACGTACACGGATATTTACGGAGACAAATGGGTGTCAGATCCGACCTGATCAATGATCACAAGGCCTATTCCTTATGATCAGAGATATACATATATACAATACTTTCTTGAAAAAAAGAATCGGTCAACAACCCTCAATGCTGCCGAAAAGACAGCATGATAGTCATGTGACCAAAAGGTATCGTTTTTGCAAAACTTGACCCGTTTTGCTTATATTTCTTCTACAAAAGTAAAAGAGGGGCAAGGTTTGCGTATCGGGTATGTAAGACATTGTTGGTAGTGTTGATACCATCATCGGTGATATCTGTTACAAGTCCTAAACGGTAATAGTGTATTGAGCAAATAATGGTAAACACACAAATGAACAGATCGAATCATTCTTTATTTGCACCGGTTTAGCGATGTACATACAATGTGTCCCTGTTTTTACCATATAATTCAATAATTTCCATCATTTTACTGTACGTTCTATAAGATATAATAGATATAAATAGATAACTCTATAAAATCAATAATTGAAAATGTATGTGAAAACAATATATCCTTAAAATATAACAGTACGATCACAGATAAGGAAATTTATATTTTTATATAACATGGGATATAATGTCCAAGATAATATACATGCTTGATATTTTTAAGTATTCTGATCATCTCATGAAAGTACATATTGTTAAAAACGCATCATTATTGGGCTGGTGGAAAACGATGCCGACGTACTGACAAGAAGTAATATAACCCCAAAGACAAATATACTGACTGGATATTTCTAAAAACATGTCAAGAACCAAATAGACCTTTGATGATTTGTATCCCAGCTATGTTTTTTACTGTAGCTGTTCGTGTGGACATATTGGATGATATGACCACACGATCATAGGACCAGTTTGAGCGGTATTAGATACAAATAGTTCAGAGTGATCATGTAATAGCCCTATCAAGTCATCTGTTGGAAAATGATGAACTTTGTGACCACTAGATAGTGAAAAAGGGCCCAAACGAGGGACTAGATATTGAATGTAAACTTGCATTCAGAGCAAATATCTGTGAGGAACGACGCCTCTGACCCTGGATTAAAACCGACTTTCATGGAACTCATTTATTCTCTTTGCAAGTGGAGAAACGAATTGTTTGCAGTTACAGAACTCGATTGAGGGACGGCATTCTAAAATTTATCTTGAATATCCCGAAATATCTCCTGGGTGTTTAGCACGCGATTGAGTAACATATTTAACGCAATAAATTTGTATTGGCGCATGGCTAGATTTCGAAAGTAAAGCTAACATGTGTATATTACCCAAGCTAAGACCTCCATTGTGCCTTCCGCAACATATCTGTCGTTATGGTGATAACGAGATGAGTATTTCTGTCATTTAAATGGCATATAGCTGCTTTTTAAAGCTTTTCTCGGTCAAAATATATTACTCGGTGCATACTGGAGCCTTGGAACTACTGGAGAAGAAAACAGAATTTAAGGACTTACACAATCCAAGCATATCCATGATGTATAAGAAGAAGAACATTGGTCTCAAAAGGCACCCTTGTTGGCCTCCAGTCGGACAGTTAACAACAATTCTTTGGATGGACGGTAATCATTTGCAGGTTAGTCAGGTCCAATGCCCGTGTATTTCCAGGCAAGACGTCAAGTGATGTATAGCAATGTCCATAAGCAAAAAACATCAGTAAACATAAAAAAGATTGAGGAGAAAACACAGTGGTTTTTGAGAGCCATAGAACGGAAAATATTTGACAAGTCATCTATAAATCATTTTGTTCGAGTATAAAAGACAGCTTAGTAGCCAAATATCAGAAGCAGTTGGCCCTGATCACCGAAATGCGCAAACATGAGTTTACGGAAAATTAGTACAAAACAAACAGAACTTGTAAACAAAAATCGAGTTTGACAGTACAGAGGCATCGGACACAGATATTGACATGCACAGTATGACATTCATATCAACGACATGCTACCAGAGTCTATAGCAATGTTAAACAAGACAAACTCGATGAGGATCTATCCAGTGGAGGGGAATCTGAATATAGAATAAAACTAAATTATATGATATAAATCGAGAAAATGTGAACAAAAATATATGAATTTATATGTTCCCTTGAATTTGTTTTGTTATTCATCGTCTTCATATAAATCTGTGTTCTGTTAAATCATTCCGTTCATCTTTATAGTGAAGGCAGATGTTTGTCGACTCCGGATTGTTATGGGATTTACCAATGCTGGACTTCGGCAGTTGTTGGGTTATTTTACCTAAAGTTAATACAAACTCATTCTTTCTCGCACTACCGTGACAAACCGATGAATTTCGTTTTGTAATACAAACAGTGGTAGCAATCAAACTGTGTAATACAAGCAATGGTAGCAATCAACCTTGTAACGTGTCAGATGTTCGATCGTAGGGATAAAGATTTGCCTATTTGTACAACATAGAGTATCGCTGGCAGCATTGAGACCATTTCTCTCTTGTAACAAACTTGCGTTTGCTCATATTTTATTGATGCCTGGTTGGACTTTGGTGTTGATAATGTCGTGTGAAAAGAGTCTTTTGATATTCCCACAGCCAATTATCGGCTGAATAATTTGTATGCTGTAGCGGATTGTTTCTTTGGATTAAAAAGCAAGAATGCATACGAGACGTATTCTTGGGACGTGATCGAAAATAGCGAGAAGCATATTCTTATCGTGACAAGTCGGAACTAAGAACCGTTCTTTTCCGCCATCTCATTTACTGAACATACTTGAAAACGTTCTCAGTAACAACGTCTCTGCTTTGGCCATGCCCGTCACTCTTGCACGTCGGAAGAAATGAAGTTTTCTCGGATTCCCAGTTTGAAGACTGGCGATCCGATTGTCAGCGTTGGTGGATTGATCAACTTTGAAATAAATGGATTGGTTAATTCTGATTATATAGATATATCCCTCGTCAGTCCGAGTGGAGAAGCCGAAGGGAAGCTGCGGGGAACGTTGACAGTAATATAGAGAGTGGATTTAACGCTGCATTGGTATCAGTGCACATGCGCGAGATCCCCCCAAAACAGGCGTGGGGAGGTCATGGGGAGGTGTGCGCAGGAGTGTTCTGCGCAAGTATGACGTCACTTCCCGTCTGCGTGAATCGGGCGTGACCTTGGGATATGTATTCCTCCGCGGTGATGCGGTCTGGCGGTGATGCGGTCTGCCTCCGCGGACAGAAATTAATCCCAAATACATGGGTTTTCGTTAGAATGTTCGGAAATCTTCAGGGGCGAGAAGGGCTCCTAGTGTACTGATTGGGTCGAGTGAGGTGCCAAAGTGAAGCGCTACTCCAGGGTCATCCAGTTGTGGGTGGGTGCATGTAAAATTGGGATTTGTCCTGAAAATATAAAAAGCGTAACACGGACGTCATTCCTACAATAGGGGAAAACTCCTATCAACCCTATCCCAAAGGGGTAATATCGATCCCTGGCTTATCGGGACCTGCTGAGACAGGTAGGGTAGGGGAGTGGAGTGGGTGTATGTAAATTTAGGACTTGTCTCGAAAATATAGAAAGCGGAACACGGACTTTGCCCCTACAGTAGAGGAAACCCCTATCAGCCCTATGCCAAAGGGCTAATGTCTGTCCCCGGGCTTATCGGGGTCTGCCTTTCAAGTAATGGATGGGTGCATGTAAAATGAGGACTTGTCCCCGAAAATATAAAAAGCTGAACACGGACTTTACCCCTAAAATAGGGGAAAACTCCTGTCAACCCTATCCTAAAGGGCGAATATCGGTCCCCGGGCTTATCGGGACCTGTTGAGAGAGGCAGGGTGGGTGTATGTAAATTGAGGATTTGTCCCCCGACAATATAAAAAGCGGAACACGGACTTTACCCCCACAATAGGGGAAAACTCCTATCAACCTTGTCTAGTGGGGGCTAATATTGTTCTCCGTGATTATCGGGGCCTGCCTATCAAGTCATGGGTGGGTGCATGTAAAAATAGGGTACTCATGTTACATCCGTTTTTTTTTCATGTAGGTTGCTGCTCAGGTCACGTGGTATGGTGTGTCTGCGCAACTGTGTGACGTCACTTCCGGTTTTCAGAATGATCAAAAACTACCACCGAACACAGAGGAGTTCCAATTTTTCCTTAGGTATTAGACGTATGGAATGCATGTACTAGAACATCCGAGACCTCTTCAACATCCGGGATTTTCCATCCGGGTTTTCCCCGGTCCGGCCGTGCGCGGGATATCCGGTGGCACGCCCGCGCGGGTGAATGTCGTGTCAAAAGGTCAAAGGTCACACCCATGTCAAAATGTCAAAGATCCCCCTTCCGGCAATATCCGGTCCTCTCCGAGCCAATAGATAGCCTTTATCCGCCCACCCGAAGAACCCATGGAATGCACTGGGTCCCCGAAAATATCGCCAGCACTATACCCGTGCCGTATTGGCACGAACAAATACATGAAACCATGGAACTTATAGTAATAAACTTAATCTTTAGGTGTTCGACGAGTCTCCACTCCCCATCTTCCTGGCTTTTACCCTCACCTCGAACCACTATAGTTTTTTCACTCCACCTGTTGCTCTTGTAACTTGTAACTCCTCGTCAAAGTTTTTGTGTTGGAATGCCCGCTCTTAACCTAGAACAAAACATGTCTGTGGGCTGATTTCATTGGCTCTCTATTTTACTGCAGTGCTCTTGCATTGTTTTCTGGACATTGATTGGTTACATTTGGCCCCATCCTAGGCCACTGATTGGCTACTTTCTCAACGGTGTTCAAGGCCAGTTTGACCGAATCCCAAATGTCTGTTATAGCCTTCATGGCCGCTTGTTTTATGCTCACACAGAAAACAAACAAGACAGGATTTTTTGGTGAGATCTCTTTTTTTTATTCAGTGAACAACAAGAACGTGAGAACAACCACATGAAAACTGAAGTCCAGAAGAGGGGGCTTGTACATTGAAATCGATAGAACTTAAGCCCAGAACAGGGAGCTTGTACATTGAAATCGATAGAACTTAAGCCCAGAACGGGACTTCGGTCATCGGCCTTGGGGTACTCGTCAAACATCTGTACGATGGTAGATAAGGTTCTTCCCCGGCATCGATGGTACAGGTAAAACAAACAATATTGTCCGCACACGCTACTGGTCAGGCTTTGCAACGTTTGACTGTTCCAATACCACGTCTCTGTGCCTTGATCCATGAAGTCTGTTAAATCGGGATGGAGGGGTGGCAGGCCGTACTGGCCAAAGTAGTCGCCCTGCTGTTCTGTCAATGTTCACCGGGCCGATCCATCGGGTCCGTGTTGAGAACATAAGCAGCAGGATACATGCGATCTAATGGGAACAAATCTCGGGCGAACACCCCTTGAAAGACAATACGTGCCCCTGGGTCATTCTTCAGCACGGTGGTTATCTGGTCTGTATCTATGTTAGGTGGCAGAGTCACACAGGACGTTGCGCGCCTTGTCCACTTGAATGAGGTTGTCAAACTCGGCGTAGCAGATCACATTGACGGTGGTCCGGAGAGCTAGTGCAAAATGGATTTTCAACCGTAAATTGCCTTGCTTGGCGAGGGCCAGCTGATGGTTGTTCTCTAAGATGAGGGTCAGATCGAAACAGAAGAACGTGTATCCGTTCGCGTAGTCCTCCCGGGTCCAAAGTTCGGTGTTAAGGCCGTGGCTGGAACCTGTTGTCCGTCCACATGCAGGGCCACAAAATTGATGCCGAAATGTTTCAAGTCAAACGGGTTCTCTGTATAGGCTTCGCTGAAACTGGCATTTTCCACACAGGCCAGGATCAATCGCTTGGGTAGTTCCCCAGGAACAGGTTTTCTTTGTTGGCGCTCATATTTCCAGCAGGCACACGTTTGCACACGTCGGATAGGGTCCTGGACTGGTTTTATTTCCAAGGCTTCGAGGTGTCTCAATTGAATGGCTGGATTCGGTTTCACTTGTCGGACATACAGGACCGCGTCTTGAATGACGATGTTATAGTCGGCTACATGCCCCTCTACGTCAGTGGCCATCAAGGCGAAGGTCAGAGGCGCCCGTATCAGTCGGATTTTAATGGGGATCTTGTTCAAGAGGTACCGGTCTTGTATGAAAATATCTGCGTGCAGTCGTCCCATGAGATCCACCGAGGCGCCATTCGCGGTGAAAGCCTTCCGCTTGTTATATCCTTCATTGTCCACCGTGTCCATGTGCTCGGCTGTGTCCTGGTAGAATAGAGCGGCTGTCAGCTGAGATTTGTTAGCCCCTCTTCCATACGACAACAGCGTCTCGATGTAGGCTCGATAGGGGTACGTGTTGGTCGAGTCACTGATGAGTTTGTCGCTGAGAAAAATATCCACCTGTTGAAACATAGATTGCAGCCAGAGATTCGTCGGGCCCACCGCGGCGTTGTCGATGACTCTGGAGCCATCCCCATTGACGATCTTGGCTTCCACATACAAGTACATATGGACTAAATCCGCATAGGCCGTATCCGCATTACTGATGGTGAAATCTATGGGCCTTGTTTCGTTGATGCTGGAGAGCGGGAGATGCTCCACCCATAATCCTTGTTCGACACTGGTCTGTGTAGGCGGGACAGTCCACAAATCAAATTCACTGTTGCTGGAGGGGCAGCACTCTGCGTGGATTAAGGACATGTTTTAAGAAATGATATCCTGGGTCTTCGATGTGCGTCGTCGCTGTGTCGATCGTCGACTGGTGCGTGGTGGGGGTGGTGCAGGTCTTTTATTCCCTACGGTGCGTTGTACTTTGGCCTCCCGCTTATTTGGCCCGCTGTTTCAAGGCTTATTTGGGTGCCGTACTGCCCAAGACATCACCGGCGTCTTGCAGTTCACTGCGTACCGCTTGTTTGCCGATTGCTTTCACACCACGCGTCACCAAGGGTGAGAACGTTTTGACGATGCTCCTGAGTATGTTCCCCAGTCCATGTCCTCGTTGCTTGCGTGCGCCGCTAAAAACAGGAAGGCCACCCCCGGCCTGTTGGGCATAATAGTCCATATAGCTGCGTGCATCGGACTCGTAAGGTACTTTCATCATACAAAGTGGGAAGAACGTGCTTGTCGGAAATGAAGTGTCAGCACCACTTTCCCTCGTTGGAATGCGACCGGTCGTCCCGTTTCATCTCTTATATCCACCGTGATAGTGTTGATGTCGGTTTGTCGTACGGGTAGGTAAAGCATGTGGGTGAAACTGTGGGTGACTTGATCTCCATACTTCTTTTTAATGGGGACCACCCGCAACAGTGGTGTGTTGATATCGCCCACGATGTGGTTGTCGACCACGTCCGAGCAGACGTAGATTGCGTAGATACCCCACTTCATAGCCATCGGGATCTGGCCACGGTCCTCGGATGGAGCCGTGTAGGTCGGGCGAGCGAGACCCAGCATTTGCTGTAGGATAGGACTCAGTACGGCACTCACGTTGGCGGTGAGGATGATCTGCGCCTTGTCGTTGTGTGCGTTGTAGTACACTTGATTCTTGAAGGGAAAGGTTTTTATGGCTTTTGAAGTATTCGTAACTTCCCGTAGAGCCTTATATTGCAACAGTCTTGACAGCCCCTGCATGAACTCCTTGGGGGTATCGTATTGGCCTTCGGGGAGGGTGAGTCGGGTGTCTTTCTCTTCGTAGGTCACCTCGTACCACACTTCACTGGCTCGCACGTTGTACCACGGTAAGGGCATTGGATATCCACGAGTCCACATTCCCATCGTCCAGGTAAATGCAACGGTTGCGGTAACTGGGTGATGTACCTGGCCAAGGTGTTGTCGGGAAACACATCGAGCGAACTGTTACTGGGAAGGGTGAGGTAAAACATGGCGACTGAGCTTTCCTGCTGCTGCTGTTGGTTTTAATATGGTTTTAGGTATTCCAGGCCTTGGGAGGTTGTGTCCGGCGTCATGTTCGACGCGGTGACTTGCTACGTGTCAAGGCTCTGGAGGTGTGGGGTGTCTTGATCAAGGGTGGTTTTTTAAAGGAGTGAAAAGAAAGTGCTCGTCGTTGTGGTGTTTTGGGTGGTGATTCGGTTCCCACTCGGCTTCCCAAGTGTGTGCGGGTTGCGTCTGTCGTTGTGCATGACTCGGCGATGGTTGGTCCGCTGGATCCAGGCCCAGCGCTGGGGGTTCCCCACCAATTCCTGTGGTACAGTGTACAGTGTGACGCAGTGAAGGATATATATCCACCTTCACTGGATTTGAAGGAAACTACAGATAACCCTACAGGCATATCGTATTTAGACCTATATCTCTATAAAAATGAAGCGGGCCTTTCTCTCATCGACTGTATGACAACAGAGATGATTACAATTTCGACATCGTAAACTATCCCTTTCTGGACAGTAATGTTCCAGTGGGACCTGCATATGGCGTATACATATCACGCCTAGTAGCATTTGCTAGATCCTGTGTTAAATGCGACGATTTTAATCAACGTAACAATACATTGTTGCAGAAACTTATAAAACAGGGCTACACCACCAAGCGCCTCCACTCAAAGTTTATCAAATTTGGCTATACATATCGCATGCTGATAGCAAAATACGAGCGGAGCATGCAAGATCTATGGCATTACGTTTCGTAACTTGTGTCTAATTCCGCTTAATGAACCCATGTACTTCAAAATCCTCATGGTACTCATATGAACAGTCACAATCGAAGCGTGACTGAGATACATCATTCTTTAGATGACGACTTTACAACGAATATTATGGATTAAGAATACTGATCAGCGATACGGATTTGATATTTGTGGAACGTCATGATGTCTTGCCGGCATCATTGAAAACTGTTGACCGCTTCTCTCTTGCAGGAAACAAGCATATGTTTATGTATACTATGATTGTCCTTTCGAATTTGGTGCTAATACTGTTGTATGGAATATGGAATAGGTATTTGGATTATGGACAAGGATATTCTCTAATGGACGACTGCTGAATTATGAATGACGGACCAGACGCTTGTAATGCACGTTTTTCAAGCCTTGAGCAAAGACCTCCCATCCTCGAGGATCCGTGTCCGACCTGCGTTGACGCATCAGGTCATTCACTAAATCCGCCATGTGGGTACCGGGAACCATCTGATTCTGTACCAGTAGTTCGCCTTTATCATTCCAAGTCATGTTAGGATTCTGTTTCATCCGTTGTAATACCAGGCCAGCTTGTTTCTTGAACGATGCAGGTACACTCTTCAGGACTTCTTCTTCGAGCCACTGTGGGGCTGTGCGTGGTACCCCTGGTAATGGCAGCTGTTGGAGCGGTGTTGAGGTTGGTGGTGGTGGTGGCGCTGGGGTAAAGCGTGACTGAGACACATCAGTCTCTCGATAACGACTTTACAACGATTATTATGGATTAAGAATACTGTTCAGCGATACGGATTTTATATTTTTGGAACATGATGATGTCTTGTCGGCATCATTGAAAACTGATGACCGCTTCTCTCTTGCAAGAAACTAGCTTATGTTTATGTATACTATGATCGTCTGTTTGAATTTGGTGCTAATACTGTTATATGGATATGGAATAGGTCTTGGATTATGGACGCGGATATTCTTTAACGGACGACAGCTGAATTATGAATGACGGACTAGACGCTTGTATTTGTATTGGTCCATGAACGTCATGTACCGTTGAAGCGTCTCATTGTACCGTTGTACTTTCTTACGGTCGCTTAACCCCGGACTTTGTAAGATCTGTTGCATCTCTTCATCAACGGTGTTGATCGTCTTCACCGTAAGTGAAATGGGATACGGCGATTGGAGGTTTTGAAAGAACCGAGGTTCGACGAGGACCATTTTTTTCCTGTGGTTCATTGTCGGCCGAAGAGTTCACCCAATACTGGACCCAACACGTAAGCGGGCAACGGTGCTAAGATGGACCCGAGAAAGCCGCCTTTCTGTAACACTTTTTTCTTTGTATTTGAGAGACTCGCTTCTGGACTAGGATTCGGAGACCTGTCTTATGCTTGGCCAACTTGGTCTTCTGAGCCGGAGTCAGTGGTACGTTGTCTTTTAACATGTTGTACCCGATCTCGCACAGACAGCGTACAAGGTCAGGGTCCGCGTACAATGGTTCGGACCAACTCGGGTGGGGCCGTCTTCAATACACGGAGCGTCGGGGCGTGCTTCCGTATTCGCGCAGACATCATGAACAACTAATCCTAGAACCCACAACTCTGCCCTTTTTATCCTTTTGCGGGCTACCTCCTGAATATTGAAAAGAGACAAAAATCAATCATGATGTTGTATTAATTCTTTTATTATCCCCATCATCAAACACACATCCCAGCTAGGGGGGGGGGGCCAATGTGGGTGTGTTTACATTATTGTTGCATGTACACGTGGTGGGCATCTCCGGGAAAGATTCCGGTCCGTAGTCGAAGGTGATCGAGGGTGGCTTGCATGAGGTCGAAGAGCATATACCCGTACTGAGGGGTTGTCGCATCTTTAAAGGCTTCCAACGCAAACGGTGTGCGGCCGGGATACATCTGTCTCGCCAGGTGCAGCAGTTGAGTGGTATCGCTGGGGTTTTTGAAGACCATCAGGTAGTGGGCATTTAAGCTGATGTTCCGATGATCTGTTTTTACTGAACATTTTCGGCACAAAGTAGATGATGCTGAGTCGTCGATGATGGCTGCTTTTGGTAAAGAGTTGGATTACAAGCGTCTAGTCCGTCATCCATAATTCAGCCGTCGTCCATTAAAGAATATCTGCGTCTATAATCCAAAGACCTATTCCATGTTCCATATAACAATGTTAGCACCGAATTCAAAAGGACAATCATAGTATACATGAACATAGGCTAGTTTCCTGCAAGAGAGAAACGGTCAACAGTTTCCAATGATGCCGATAAGACATCATGATGTTTCAAAAATATAAAAATCCGTATCGCTGATCAGTATTTTTAATCCATAATAATCGTTGTAAAGTCGTCATCTTGAGAAGCCCCGGGCCCGGGTTAAGCGGAATTAGACACAAGTTACGAAACGTAACGCCTTAGATCTTGCACGCTACGCTCGTATTTTGCTAGCAGCATGCGATATGTATCGCCAAATTTGAAGAAAAAAACAGGGAGTGGAGGCGCTTGTTGGAATAGCCCTGTTTTATAAGTTTATGCAACAATGTTTTGTGACGTTGATTAAAATCGTCACATTTAACACAGTTTCTAGCAAATGCTACTAGCGATATGTATACGCCATATGCAGGTCCCACTGGAATATTACTACCAGAAAGGGATAGTTTACGATGTCGAAATTGTAATCATCTCTTTTGTCATAAAGTAGACGAGAGAGAATGCCCGCTTCATTTTTATAGATATAGATCTAAATATGATGTGCCTGTAGGGCTATCTGTAGTTTCCTTCAAATCTAGTGAAGGTGGATATATATCCTTCACTGCGTCATTTATATAGCGATTATCCACAGCGAGAGGATCGTCTATATAACGTCTGATGAATGAGAAGGAAAAAAATGTGAATGAGAAGGACCAAAGGACCAAATGCCGTCATTTACATTTGACGACGATACAGCTCACCAATCTCCAATGTACGAGTTGTCACAGCGAAACAGCTCACCAATTGCCAGTATACGAGTTGTCAGAGCATTTCCATCATAGCTCTCTAGATTTGTATCTAATACCGCTCATGCCGGTGCTAGGGGCCGTGTGGTCATATCATTCAAGTTGCCACATGAACAGGTACAATAAAAGCGTACCTGAGATACAACACATATCACGAATCGTTAGATTCTTGGTATGTGCTTTAGAATAGGTTAGCCAGAGGACTATTCTGTGAAGTCATGTGACGCAGTCAGTATGTCGGCACCTCTTCCCACTTCCCTTATATGTGTTGTAATTTGAATGGATCGGTTTTTGAAAGCGCCTGCAGATAGTCATATTCATAAGAGAACAGATAGAAGTCAGCCAACAGGGGTGCACAATTACTACCCACTGAAATACCTATATGCTGCTGATATATTGGGTTGCCAAATTTCACATAGATATTTTTAGTTAGAAATTCGAGCAACTCTATAAACGAATAAACATCCCATGAATGATATCTCTTGTATGTAGTAGAGCTAAAGAACGCCATACGGCTTCCGACATGAATATATCTGCGATCAGTTTTCTTGAACACAGATACTATTAATGAACTTAGTGAAATAAGATCCTGATGAGGGATTGTAGTATAGAGAGTCGAGAAATCCCATGTGGATACATGTCTGACCCGCGCATCCGTCTCCGCCATGAGATCATCCAGAACCACCAAGGTTTCCGGTACTAAATCGGCCAGGCTGGGTAGGCCTTCAAGGAACGTGATGTGGGGCATTGCTGCATACGCTGCCTGCCAATCTACGTAACACCACACGACTCGGGCAATGGGTGGGGTGATCATGCTGTCGGCGTGTTGAAGGAGATTCCTGACGAAGTGCGTTTTGCCGGAGCCCATCGGTCCTGCGATGACGCAAGTGAAGAATGTTGCCACCGAGGGCCCATGGTTGGAAGTGTATCTGCTGTCGTGGTAACCCGCTCTTGTAAATTGGTACGAGAGAACTTGGTGGTGGTGGGTACAAAGACCTCGTCGGTCGCCGTTGTCGATGGGTGTTGACTGTGAGTGATGGAATCTGGAGGGTTTTCAGACGTAGTAGGTGTTGAGTGTATACTCGGTGTGGAGATCGATGTGGCTTGTACACGTGGTGTGGTGGTGATGACTGGGCTCGTTTCGATCACGGGGTTGACTGGTGTAGAGAAGGTCTGTAGACTGGTTTGACTGCCACACACAGCTGGAGTTCTAGGTTGGTTAAGTAGAGTGCTGAGATAGGCTACGTCGTAAAACACACCTCCGTACAACACACTCACTAGGGTTAGCAATATCACCACAACGCCCACTTGCGCTTTGCGCATTTTGGGAGACGCTGTGTTCAGAGTCGGCTGCTGTTTGTCCATAGCCCCGTGGTCGAACGTGGAATGAAGGATGATGGTAGTGGTGTCTGGTTTTATAGTCGTTTCACCTGGTTGGCCACGACCCAGGAAGTGTAGGAACTGGGCCAGCCTTGCCATTTGACGAAATGAAAAAGTTTGCCACATCGATGTTCCGTTCTCAAAGTCTGCTCCACCGTGTAGTAGTCTTGCTTTCTTTTTACGACAGGCTGTAATTCCGTCTCGTAAAACGTCCCTAGCAACGGTTCCCCTTGAAGATCTTCCAGGTCATAGACTCGCTGCTGGGGTAGGCGCCGTTTAATCAGGAAGTGCTCATCGCTCCAGTTGGGCAAGTAAATTTTCTCAAATTGACTTCACTGATCCGTACAGGGTCCCCGACCTTGAACACCTCTTTCGGAGTTCGCTGTGATTGCCTGGGGGTACAAGACACGCCGGACTTGGGCTTCATTGCGTTGGGTCACAGCAATTGGGGGCCTCTGCATACTCCGGTGATAGGCTCGATTGTAACCACTCACAAGTTTCGAGAGAACATCGATGTACCGCCTTGTATTCTTATAGGTGAAATATTTATACATGCGGCCTTTGGTCTCGTTGTACGTATGGTTAAAACACCTTCTGGGCTTTCAGACACTGTTGGAACGGTCTGTTGAGGAATTCCGTGCCTTCGTCGGTTTGCAAATACAAGGCTTTGCACCCGGTCTTGAATATGTCCTTGAATGCCGCTATGAGATTCGCCCCCGTTTTCGTCCGAATGGGTACCACCCACGCATACTTCGACAGGATATCGTTGCACGTCAAGACATACCGATTCCCATCGTTGTGTTTGGCAAAGCCGCTCATATCGACCAAATCCGCTTTATACCACCCACGATGACCCGGTTCGGTAGAAAATGGCGACGGACAGATCGATGTAATGTATAGGTGGCTTGTTTTTCAACCAACCTCGGACTTGGGAGCGTTGTATCCCCCGGGGTTTGGCCGCTCGATAGAGAGCCGACAATGCACTATAGGCCGCCGGACGGTCGGGACTGTAGTATAAGTAATCCAATACCTTCTCCCAGCTCTTCATGGTGACAAATGATGATGGACCCTGGGTCTATCGTTTATTTATAACGGGTATATCTTGGGCCAGAGTTTCTTTCTGATTTTCTTCTGTGGCTTCTGCCAGCACATTGCCCATGGTAAATGACCAGTTCAACTCGTCTGATGACCGCTTTTCGTCAGTGAGCACTTGATCCAAATTTGCCACGGCATCTTTCAATGCAGACCATAGAATAGGATGAAGGGTAAAATGCAATGTACCCCCATCTAGTCGAGCGATTTGAGCAAAGAAAGGACCGTCATGGTCAGTACGTGAATGGTACCAGATTTGACTGTCTCTCGTATTTATAGGGAGAAAAGGTTTAAGAGATCAAAGAATCGGGTGGTCATGTCACTGGGCTCACAGTCTAGCCGGGTAATCAATGGCATCGTCGTCTGCCTCCGCTTCGTTGCTAGGTTTGGTAATTTGTTCATTGGGTTTTGCCGCCGTTTCACTCATGGCACGAGCCCAATCCAACTGAACAGCTGACCGCTCGTGCGGTGTAAACAGCTGGTTCACAATAGGCATCACTTTCTCGAAGGCTGTCCACAGATCGGGCTCTAGGGTGAAG
>JAVTVY010001573.1:0-32997 GCA_036873755.1 Hanleya hanleyi | reverse complement strand
GTCAAAGATAGTACTACAGGCCCATCAATGCATGTACCCCCCTCGAATTAACAAATCTTTTCGAGGGCAAGACGGGCCTAATAATAATTTATAGGACGACAAATGACGTTTGGCAACAGACAATGTGAAAATGGTTGCGTTTTTTTTTTTGTTTTGTTTTTACTCGGGTGTATCGGTCTGTTGGCCCGGTTATTTGTTGCTGCCACTAGTAGCTTATGGTTAGTGTACATCACCTTTGCTCGTTTCTACACCTTTGCTAACTATTCTGAACCCAATCTTGGAATTAGGGTATGATTCCGCAGATATTATTCACTATTCCTGTTGCTAGATAGCTGAAACTTTTCATACTTTGCATGCGCATGTATATAAGTCCTGGTCCATTGATATAAGAAAACCTAGCTCCATAAAATTATTCGGTGACGTTATGGTATACGTGATAACAAGTGAACTAAGTAGTATATAAAGGTGAATTTCCTTCGCATTGACTTAGTTTGTGGCTGTAAATGGGTTGGCTCTGTGGCGTTAGTGTAGGTTTTGGGGTGTGACATTTTACCGTGAGGTGATAGGTTGAACGTTGTCCTCGATGGTCTGTTGTGTGGGTGACGTGTTGTACATACAGACCACATGACAGGAAGTGACGTCATAAGTAGTATTAAGTAGTATATAAACCGCAGTTCGTATTCGTATATATGGTCGATTTTAGTGTGGCGTGCTTGGTATGTGGATTGACCTTTGACCTTTAAACAACTTTGTGGGTGTGTAAATAAGGTGACTGTTGTGCGGCGAATGTGTGGGTTGTGAGTGATGTGACCTTTGAACGTGGAGAGATGAAATGATCTTTTGGCGCACACCGAAGTTTCGTAGGAATGGCCTCTCTCTATTTTCATAATAAGAATATGTGAATCTGTGACTTGGGGGAGGGGTCAGGAAGTAACTTCGTGGTTATTTTTACTAAAGAATTCGACAAAAACTGGTAGGTAAATGTCTCCGTCTTTGCTATATTAAATTGACAGTTCGTTGTGGGAGACAAGACGTTGTATTTTGTTCAAATCGCTCGTAAATTTTTCTGGAAATCGGGTCGAATATAACAAATTTTGCTGAAGCAATTTTAGAGGGGATAGCAAGGGTTTATATTTTTTACTACATACATGCAATATGCCTTTGAGTAATTGTACTAGCATATTTTTGAAAAGATATAACAGGTTTGCACGAAAGATTATTCGACTATTGATGGTCGAGGAACTATTGATGGCCGAAGAGGTGATCCCAATGGATAAGTCAATAGTGCAAACTTAAGGGTAAGCCGTATCAGAATGCCAATTTGCATTTTATTTTGGCTAATTTCATCTAAAGCACTAACCTCGGCTTTAGTTTCAAAACAGGTCATACGCTCGATTAAAAGAATCCGCAATATGAATTTTCTGTCAACTATATATAGTATAATAGTAGTGATATTACACACCAGCTATATAGATATATACAAGAGTTATCTCCCCCTGTACTGACATATTTTGAGAGATTGGCGCAATTAAGTCTTATCACCATGAAATAAAGTTGCCATAACTATTATTTTGAATACCAACCCCAAACGTAGCCCGGAATAAATAGAAAGGCTGGGTATTATTTGGGTTTTGACAATTATGTTTGAAGTTTGTAAGCAGAAGTTCTTCTTCGACCTCGTCCATTTTGTTTGACCCGCCTGATAATTCCGTTGGGCTTGCCGCCCGCACCTGGTGTGAAACGCCCAAAGCGGAGGTGCGGCTAGACAAAGCGGAGGTGCGGCAAAGTTCGTCCGCGCCGCTTGCCGCGTCCGGTGTGAAAAGGCTCTAAGTCAGTTGAAGCCTCAGCAACGCACGCGAAACTCTGTGCAGTATACACGCTTGAGGGCTGTGGAGCCCGCATAGACTGACCCAGCGTCGATGAGCCCACCTGCCAAACTTCGATGCAGTATATTACTGTACGATATGCGTGGTACATTCAATCGCCATGATCATTTATACCGCCACGAACGTGCACTCCATGGGCCAGCGGTGCCAGAGGAATACTAACGAATGTGGACACCGTTTCAACCGCAATTTAGGTTTCACCAAGGCTTAATCCTTGAACAACACCTTGTGCGACATGCACGTTTGAGGGTTGAGGAACCCCTGGAGGTCAATCTCAACGTCGAGAAGTCCAGGGAGGGACCATCCACCGAACGCATAAGGATCTAGGAGCCCACGGAGGTCAATCCCCCTACCACCTCACCGTCTGAGATCCATCCACCACCCACCCTCAGCATGAGGCCGACGGTGATGTGACACTATTTCAACAGCTGACTTCGACGATAAGATTATGGGCCAGATATTTGACGACATTGAGGCCAAGTGCACTTCGTGAACGATCTCATGGACGTTGTTTGTACTTGCACTTCTTGAACGATCTCATGGATGATGTTTGTTCTTGCACTTCGTGAAACGATCTCATGGACGACGTTTGCATCGCCACCCTCTCTCTGCTAGGCCATCACAACTTCAGCCTCATCAACCTCTTCCGTCTACACACCAACATCGAAACCATTCGTAAGGATCAAGCCACCGCCTTTCGACCCAATCTAGCCTTCGGGTACATCTTACGCCTTAAGGAGACATATCAATTACAACACGTATAAGGTGAAGTGGGAAGAGGTGCCGACATACTGACAGAGTCACATGGCTTCACAGTATAGTCTTCTGGTTAACATATTCTAAAGCACATACCAAGAATCTAACAATTCGTGATATGTGTTGTATCTCAGGTACGCTTTTATTGTACCTGTTCATGTGGCAACTTGGATGACATGACCACACGGCTCCTAGCACCGGCGTAAGCGGTATTAGATACAAATCTAGAGAGCACGATGGAAACGCTCTGACAACAGTCCGATCCCATCGCCGACGTCCACATGTTCGACCAACTTTTCACCATCACGAGTAGTGCGTCGCCGGAAACGTCTTTGGTCCAAATCGACACCTTGGATCAGTCGGATTGGGCCGAGTAGCAGCATTCCAACACCCAATGGACCGAGAGGCAACGCCATTTTATTCACTACGAAATTAACGGATCACGCCATTAGTTGATGGCGATGGCTTAACATAACAAGAATGGTTTCTCATGTGACAAAAGCGAACATGACCGACGTCAGACACACAGACAAGAGCGTTATTCCATGATAAACATATGCATATGACGGATAATAAAATGTATGACACGCAACCCTTGTTGATTTTTTCTCTTTTTCCCTCTCTCATTTATCCAGCCCAGTTTGAATAAGCCGATCGGAATAGTGCTATTTTATCATGGTACAAACTTGTGGGGCTAGGTATGGGTGTGTTTGTGCAGGATGTCGGTGTGGAGGAAGGTGGGGGTGGAGTAATATCGGAAGAATGGAAGTGTAAGGTGGGGCCTGTGCAGAGTCAGTCGTCTCTCTTTCGAAAGAAATAAAGGCTCTGAAAAGAGCCGTTATTAGCCGGACTGTGTTGGCTTGGATGTCATCACCACAACGTCAGGGCCAGCGCTGTGATGGTAGTCTCGGCGTGATTAGGATCCCATGAACGAATCAGCCATTGTCGTTTTCTGTTAAATGTGAGCCGAAGAGGGATGGGTCTAATTCCGCTTAACCCGGGGCTAGGGACCGTATGAACCCATGAACTTCAAGATCCTCAAGGTGTTCATATGAACAGTCACAATCAAAGCGTGACTGAGATACATCATCCTCTAGATGACGACTTTAGAACGATTATTATCGATTAAGAATACTGATCAGCGATACGGATTTTATATTTTTGGAACATCATGATGTCTTGTCGGCATCATTGAAAACTGTTGACCGCTTCTCTCTTGCAGGAAACTAGCCTATGTTTATGTACACTATAATTTTTTTTTTAATTTGGTGCTAATGCTGTTATAAGGAATATGGAATAGGTCTTTGGATTATGGACGCGGATATTCTGTAATGGACGACGGCTGAATTATGAATGACGGACTAGACGCTTGTAATCCGACATCATGATGAAAACATTCGTATTTGAATGTATATTATAAACATACGCGTATGTGATAACAGCTGCGAATCGATAGTGTATGTGTAGTTCAATCTGATCAAAAACATAGCAGACAAACGCACAGCAGTAGCAGCATATTTGTGTCGTGAAAATTAATTTTACCTAAGTAATTTACATCTTGTTCTGCTTTATATTCCATGAGTTGAACAAAGAAGAAGTGGTGCTTACATGGGAGAAACTCTTTTGAATGTTACATAAGTGATGCCAAAATTTATTTCTTCAATCCTGCTCAAAATGTGTTTCGTACGGACAAAATACCCACTACTCAAGTTTTACACTGTAAACGCTCACAATATCATGACTGAAGACATTAGATTCGTTTTGATTCAAGATGTCATAATTTAGATATAATAAATAAGTTCATGCTAAATGCATTGAAAAAAATAGACGAAAGCCCAACTTCAAATGTCAGTCGATGTTGTTTTATATCACTTTTGACGTAACGCCTCTTCTCGGCAACATCGTAACAATCTTGCCCGATTCCAACTTCCACCACCCATGTCGCTTGAATCAGAGTTCATTAACTTAAAAGCTGAATCGATGGAAAGATAAGATGAACCGATCGAAGGATAAGCGTTATACATCTACAACGAAACAACCAGAGGCTTTTGATTATTTTTTTCTCACAATTTTACAACCATAAATTGTTTAATACACATGCAGATCGGTCTGCATATTAAAAGTTAGAGGTTCCCCATAATATATTTATTGTAATCATGTGCCGTAAGAAGTACATGGGGTGTCCAGCATAAAACATGGCGATTATGACGGATCAATGGATATTTGACCAAAAAAAGCCAGATTTGGTCTCTGAAAGACTCAAACTTTGTTAGGGCCTCTTGAGATCTGGAATTCCATGACCTCTTTGAGCTGCTCTCGAATGGCCGCTAACTCTGACTTCGTCTCATTGTAGTCGCTGAATCTCTCTTTCATCTCGTCTATCGTCGTCTGTTGCTCGTCTACCTTGGAATGAAGCGTCGCCATTTGGCATTGCAGTCCAAATATAATTTCGTCTTTCTCTTTGTTTTCTTTCTGTAAAATGTCGATTCGTTGGGCAGCGCTGGTTAATTCAGAATTCTTCTCCTTCAGCTTAGTTTCGGTTATTTTGAGTTCTTTTCTAGTGTTTTCTAGCTCCTTCAAAAGTTCTGCTGTCTTTTCGTCGTCGTCGTCTGCTGCAGATTGCCTCTCCCGCTCGTCATTTTCCGTCTTCAGTCGGAGATTTTCGCGCCTTTCTTTATTGAGATTCCCGAGCAGTCGAGAGATCAACTGTTGCTGTGACAGCAACTGCTTCCGACATAGGTCAACATCCTCCTCTTGCCTTTTAAGGTGTTGAGCCAAATCAGTTGCCGTTATTTTTCTGAAAGCCATACGCGATGCATTGATGTGGGGCGGTGTCGACTCAGGACGAAATATCTGTTCAGAGGAAAACTAATTTTTAGTTGACTTATTTATATAGAACTTATGAGCAAATTGGCTCAAAACGGGTCGGTAATATTTTCAGAATTGACAGAGGCGAAATTTTATTCTCAACTAGCCATTTGGTTGGATAACCAATTCAGCTATCTGTCGGTGAGAATGAGTTAACTGATACTGGTTGCAGGGAACACCACTGACACATTATATAGATAAATCTGTGTGCGAAATTTGGAGCAAAAACTATCTAAACCTTCTTGAATGAAATGTTGAGATCTTGAATAAATAACAACGCCCCTTACCACAATTTTCAAAAAAATGCGTAATCTGTTAAATTATAATTAATTTCTTTATAGCATTCTTACATCGTCACGTTCTTCATCTGGCCTTTCCTTTTGTATGGGAGGTAACTTCACGTATCTTCCGTCCATTTTAGGAAAGCTAAAAATCCAGACATTCACGATAAGATGTAAACGTTAGTAGTAGTGAAAGGGCGTCTTTGGTAGCATTTAGGGGCAGATAACTCTTGATGTTCCGGTCACGAACAGCAAGAGTCATCTGTCCCTAAATGCGACAAAAGAAGCCCTTTTACTACTACTAACGGTATTGAAATGAATGCATATGTCATTCATCATTTAACTAATATCCTTAACTGGCGGCAATAATTGGAATACACAATACTTTGATCAGCCAATAAAAAACAATAATCAGTTCATTAGATTTTAGTGTGTGGCTACAGCCCATTAATATTCCAGAGAATGACAAATGATGAAAGGAAACATTAAATTTTCTGAAAACAGAAAATATTAGTATTTTCATATAGATGAAATTCTCGTTACGTTTCGTTATATCTCGAAACTTTATAAATATAGGCATCCGTATATATATACTCAGTTAGAAATGTTCGAACCGTTCATAGTCTTACCTTATGGGATGATAAATCGTGCAAATGCACCGCACGGAACAGTTATAGGCCTATAGCTCTGACTTGGAAATTTCTTCCGTCTGCTGGATTCAAATGCCTACAAGTGTAAGCGACTCAAACACTTTTGGCCAGAAGCCCAATTTTTTAAGGGCGCTCGCAAAAGATGGATTTTCCCACCTGCATTGTCGATAGATGGCCAACGATTTCAATTCGATTTAATCTTAATCTGGAGAATAGAACGTACATCTAATATAAATAACCGATGCGTAGCGTCTTTTTGCTGTGTGTGCAGAAAGAAATTATAATATTATGTGGATATTGATATACCTTCAGCAAAGTTCAAAGGGATTGAACAAGGAAGTTGGAATATTGTCAAAACAGGCCTGTACACAGATACCACATAGACTTGGCATCGATCCATGTAGTTCATCGTCTGACGTGAAGATATAAATTAATTTCGATCGTGAAAGAATTTGTTATGCTTTTATTTTGTTATTACCTATACAAGTCTTAACACAAACTGCCTTATCAGTGTCTTCTTGTTGCATGGCTGATCATGAACAAGGTTTTTAAGACCAGTGTGGTGAGGTACAATAAGGGCATTCCTGAGTTATTATCGTCACCTGTATTATTGAACATGGTTAACAACGGATTCATTATATCCGTACACTTACACCTATTTCACAAATACATTCATGGACAGAAAAGATGAAATCATAATGGAAAAACCGATAGACTATTTCGAGACGAGCAATCGTAGATTGATGGGTTTTTTAAAACTTCTATTGATGTAACTGTTGTGCGCATTTCAGTTACAGTTCTATGTGGCAATGGAATCGGCATCTATGCTGTTTTTCATCAGTGCACATTATTTAGAATGTATACATAAAACAATATAAAACATAGAACAAAAAAGCAATATCACAGTGGAACACAATGAACAGATAAATGATAGCATGCATGGGGATCACAATTTAAATATTGAACATAATGTATTGCATTGTTTATGAACATAAAAAATTAAAAAGTTTCAACAAACTTTTTTATAAATTTAGAACGGTATTTTCTAAAGGTTTTACTATAGGCTTTACCTCATTTGAGAGCCTATTCCAACTAGTTACCCCAAGAGCCGATAAAGAATTTTTATGGTAATTCCCCCGAAAAGGGTTCAATGCAGATCTTGTGTTATACGGATGTATTTTACAGACATGCGTGAAACATCTTTGACGTTAACGCATGAAACGTCGGAGTCAATTATATAACTGTCGAATATTAAATGGAATATATTTTTCTCATTGCTTCGTCCAGCTTAAAGAAAAATAAATTTGACAGACATGCGTCAAAGGCATGCATGTATTGCCTTCTCTATAAACATACGAAGCTAGCTCAGAACCAAAATTTAATTTACAACGAATATTTGCCGTGTCAATATGTTGTTCAAAGACAGCTTTGGCTTGATACTGCCTATACAGAAAAAAACAGGTGCCGTTTTCACCTCGAAACAGACGTTTGACCACAAATATACTGCCGGTATTTTAAGATGCATTTATGCAAGAACCGTGAGATTCAGTACCTGAGAATTACTCAGAGCATATGACAAACTAAAGTACTTTAGAGCTAACATAAATATCTCTTTCATATGTAATATTTTATTCTGGCACTTAACCCGCATCTCATTGGGGGCCAAGTTCTCGCTAAACCGCGACAGGTCCTTTGGTCTGACCATGAACCGTATACCTTGAAGCACTTTGTAAAATGAATCCTATAGTTTAAACAGATATTATACTATCGCCAAGGCACCGTAACTGTATTCTGCTATGTAGGAAGAAACTGTATATCTTCAACTGTCTAGTTATCCGGCGTATGTCTTATGAAAAAGAGAAAATGTCTTAAGCCTACAGTCTCACACCTGTAAAACTGTGTCTCAGGAGAAACAGAGCCTTACATTTAACGCGTTCAGCAACATTCAGCTATACAGCGACGATCATGTGTATTTAAAGATGCATTTATGCAAGAACCGTGAGATTCAGTACCTGAGAATTACTCAGAGCATATGACAAACTAAAGTACTTTAGAGCTAACATAAATATCTCTTTCATATGTAATATTTTATTCTGGCACTTAACCCGCACCTCATTGGGGGCCAAGTTCTCGCTAAACCGCGACAGGTCCTTTGGTCTGACCATGTACCGTATACCTTGGAAGTAAAATTGTAAAATGAATCCTATAGTTTAAACAGATATTATACTATCGCCAAGGCACCGTAACTGTATTCTGCTATGTAGGAAGAAACTGTATATCTTCAACTGTCTAGTTATCCGGCGTATGTCTTATGAAAAAGAGAAAATGTCTTAAGCCTACAGTCTCACACCTTTAAAACTGTGTCTCAGGAGAAACAGAGCATTACATTTAACGCGTTCAGCAACATTCAGCTATACAGCGACGATCATGTGTAAAATAACTGTCTCACATGTAAAACGTGTCTCGACCGTACCGACGAAAAAACTGTTTGGAGCGTACAATAAATCACAAATAAACAAAACGCTAACAAAGGTCTACAACATAACTATCTCGTGCAAAATATGTCTTAAACACTGGACTAATTTTGATTGCTTACCGGTATATCGTTTTTTTTTCAAAATATCTCTGATCATGTGTGTTTCAACGCTCCAACCATACCGACAAATATACTGCCGGTATTTTAAGATGCATTTATGCAAGAACCGTGAGATTCAGTACCTGAGAATTACTCAGAGCATATGACAAACTAAAGTACTTTAGAGCTAACATAAATATCTCTTTCATATGTAATATTTTATTCTGGCACTTAACCCGCACCTCATTGGGGGCCAAGTTCTCGCTAAACCGCGACAGGTCCTTTGGTCTGACCATGTACCGTATACCTTGAAGTACTTTGGTCTGACATATGACAATGACAATATATAATTATCGAAGCAAAGGTAACTTTCAAATTTGGGTTTTCCTAACTAAAATAATTTAAGCCTTTACATATCTGGGTTCTTCAAGGGCTTTCATTTGGTGTGTGTATATTTTCTGGACTTGTGCCAAGACCATGCAGCTTAAGCAGGACACTGTCTGAAGATCATAGGCCTATAGAGATTTCGTATACGTTCAGGATAAAACTTCAGCTGTCCGTCTGTCTCAAGAAAATACAATCTGTCGGTTGAACTGTTCCAAGGTCCGTATTGACATCCAACTATACACCAAGGGAGTGTTGGTATTGAAAAGCCGGTATGTATTTGTTAATTCAACTTATCTTAACGCTGTCTCATAAAATCTCACGAATTAAAACTGTAGAATGAATCCTACAGTTTAAACAGGTATTATACTATCACAAAGGCACAATAACTGTATTCTGCTGTAGAAATACTATCACAAAGGCACAATAACTGTATTCTGCTGTAGAAATACTATCACAAAGGCACAATAACTGTATTCTGCTGTAGAAATACTATCACAAAGACACAATAACTGTATTCTGCTGTAGAAATACTATCACAAAGGCACAATAACTGTATTCTGCTGTAGAAATACTATCACAAAGGCACAATAACTGTATTCTGCTGTAGAAACTGTAGTATCTTCAACTGTCTTTTGAGTGAAAAACTATCCGGTGTATACTGCAAAATAAAATAAAAATGTCTCCGGCGTCTCATAAATAAACAAAACACCCCCAACTTACTGTGAATCTCACAGTCACACAGGTGCCACAAATCTCTGGCGTACAATAAATGTATCATAAAAAACGCCATAATTAATAACTTCGTCTCACAAATAAAATAAAATTTGATTAAACTGATTGAATAGGTATATATCTTAACGCTGGCTCATAAAATTTCACGGAGTAAAATTGTAAAATGAATCCTATAGTTTAAACAGATATTATACTATCGCCAAGGCACCGTAACTGTATTCTGCTATGTAGGAAGAAACTGTATATCTTCAACTGTCTAGTTATCCGGCGTATGTCTTATGAAAAAGAGAAAATGTCTTAAGCCTACAGTCTCACACCTTTAAAACTGTGTCTCAGGAGAAACAGAGCATTACATTTAACGCGTTCAGCAACATTCAGCTATACAGCGACGATCATGTGTAAAATAACTGTCTCACATGTAAAACGTGTCTCGACCGTACCGACGAAAAAACTGTTTGGAGCGTACAATAAATCACAAATAAACAAAACGCTAACAAAGGTCTACAACATAACTATCTCGTGCAAAATATGTCTTAAACACTGGACTAATTTTGATTGCTTACCGGTATATCGTTTTTTTTTTTCAAAATATCTCTGATCATGTGTGTTTCAACGCTCCAACCATACCGATAAGAGATTGACAAAAATAAATCAAACATCAAATCATATCCTTGTTCGATGTCAAAAAAAAAAAAAAAAAAAAATCCGTGAACGTAAAGGCTGGGGCAACATGCACTCTGTGGGAAAGAGCTACATTGAAATACTGAAATAGCAGCAACAAATATTTTTGGGGATTTTTTTGCACCGAGTACGAACGAAATTATCTCCGTTGTATTATTGTTCCCCGGCTGCCGCCATGCTGGCTATCTCACTCAGAGCAGTGACGTCGTATCACTTCGGAGCTCTTTACTTCGTGGAGTTAGAAAGCGCAGAAAGTATGTAAACATAGCGACGCACGAGGAGGCTAGCCTGACTTCAAGTTCTGACGAAGAGACAAATGAAGGTTTACAGGGTTACCAGTTTGAACCAAAACGCTCCGATGTCAACGAAAGTAGTGAGTAGTTCATCGAACGTTTCAGGTCAGTAAACACTTGCTGGAGACACGCAACACAATCAAAACACGCTTGAAACAGCCGAGCTCTCCACCACCGCAATTACAATTCGTGCTACAGCGATGCCAAAACAAAGTGATACTACGTCACAGGAAAATATCACGTGCTCCGTACACGCTTTTTCATTGGCGCAAGGCTAATGAATAAACTGTTATGGCCGACTCCAGTCGCTCGTTGCATCAGTCAATAATTCCCGTGTTTGGAATTTTTTGTTTGGAAGTGAAAAAATCACAAAAAATATTTGTTGCTGCCAAATGATACTTTTAATATAGTTCTTCCACGCAGTGCGTGTGTTGTCGCAGCCTTTACGTTCACTTTAAACAAATGGGTAAAGTAGATGATACAATAACGCACATTTAGACACGAAGGACCCCTTGGACCAAAAAGATTTTTCAGCAGTGGAGATATAATGCCACCGCCCAGCACCAGTTTTTAAATTGCGTTTTAGTCAAAGGGGTCCTATAGAAGTAATATAAGAGCATTTAACCGCGGAATGACACCAGGGAGCGCTGTTGACCTACTTGTGATGTCACTTTCGGTTCCGGTCACGTGACCCCTGGTGTCAATCTGTGGGCAAATGCTCTTATATTACTACTGTCCTTTGTGTCTAAATGTTTATTTGAATGATTCGATTTAGACCCCCTTTTTCACGAAATAGCACATGCTGTGGATAATTATATTCATAACGCCATTACATATTTGCAGTCATCTTCAGGGATAAATTATAATATAATCATACTCATACATTGTGAAACACCCTGCCTGAAAATATTGACTCAGGTGAGAGCCAGTATTACTCACCCGAGCCTGTAGTTTCAGGCAGGGTGTTTCACAATACAGGAATAACTTTCACATATTGTGAACATACATTGTCTCTTGACGTCACATTGAAACAGAATTTTTTTTTAGGATATTTTATTATTCCGATTTCAACCGCACCATGTATAATCCAAAATGCCGCCTTATCACACCATCTCCTTTAATGAATATATGGTTTTATTTAAAAAAACGACATTGATCATTGCTTTGAACCTGTATTTTTACTATGTCAGAGAACGAATACATTGATACTCTTCATTTTTGATATCGAAATATGTAATTCAATATTTCAGATATTTTATCCACCAAAAATGGCCCAGAGCAGTATTTCCGAGGTAAGTTTTTTGTATAGACTATTGAACCTCAGAATTATTGACACTTTGTCACAATTTCATGTAATTGGCATTAATATTGAATTAGAAATTCGTAATCATATATTTCCTAATTTGTAGTGTTGTATAACCTACCGAGGTAGTTTAGAATTTTGACTTCGCTGACTTTCCTAACAGCAATACTTTGAATAACTAACAAATACTTATTCTATTGGTCAGCTCAAATTGTCGGACTTCCGGCACTGATAATTAATTTCTGCGACCTCCGAATTTCCCGACGAATAAACAGTGAGGACACTGGGCACTTCACACTGCTAAAATAGGATATGCCCGCTCATGTAATCCGGGCCGGACCAACGTCCTTTTTCTCTATACCTGATCCATACGGGCATATTTATCGCCCCTGGGTCGCTATAGAGGCACTGTATCTGTGTTATCCGATCATGCTGCAATGCTTAGTTTATATCGAGCTGCTCAAGGACTCGGATTGAATGTTAGCTGGACATGTGGTGTTGGTCGATGGATGTGTCTGGGCAGCATCTGTTTATGCTTAATGGTTCGTATTTAGTTGACCAACACCGGGCCCCCATCGTATTTAGTATGAAAGTAAGAAGCTCAGGGGAACCCAAATTTGTACACTGTTCATTAGGACGCTATGTTTGTTTTTATAATACGTTGTGCTTTTAGCCCACTCGGGCATATTTATGCAAATAAATATATTCTATTCTATTCTAATCTATTCTATGTGATACTGCATACAAAAATACAAAGTGTTAAATTCTCATTCTGTATTTCAATGGACCAAACGTTCTTTGTACTGTTTGAGGACCGCCAGTCTGGCGCCTCTCACTCGACGATAAGGCTGAATGTATTTGCTGGCAATAGGACGGTCCCGAGATCGAACTCTCTAGCTATAAAGCGCGAAACGATGTCACTGCCCACGTGACTTCGCGCCAATGTTAGGTATTGTGCAATGATTTAAAAGCCCCACTCCCCAGGGATCTTGGACCTTGGGAGTGTTAAGTGTAACAGGAATACAGAATTTAAAAAAACAAGACTATAAAGAAAGAAAAAAAAACTAGTAATATCGCAAAAATCTGAAAATTGATATCACAGTGGCTTTCAAAAGACAGAAAATCCAAACAATGTTGAAGATGTTACTGTCTCGGAGTTAAACAGTCATTTGTAAACAGACGACATCGTTTGTGAATAAAATAATACAGCATTACCAATGCGAACAAATGGTTCGTTGCCTATAACCTCAGCGAAACATCATATGGTACATGAGGTCCAAGTATGAGTCCAAGTTAAACTGTATAGACCGGAACCCGCCATAACTGCCCTTGATGTCTTATCATGCAGTATGTATATATATCAATGTGTCTGTTCTGTATTGATTTGATTTTATTATTCTGTTATGTACTCTACCCTACTGGGGTGTTCGTACAATAAAGTTGAATCTATGGACAAATTCATTATGAAATTCTTGACACATGAAATAACAAAATTGTCGTCAATTAAGGTGAACAATATCCAAAATGTCGTTTAAGAAATCGATTATCATTAGTCTTGATATCGCCCTGTCGGTCGAGAGGTACTATGCTGCCGATATGAGTTAGCGTTTCCGCACATTTTAAATTTTGAGTGTAGTACGGGTTAGTTCGATGAAATGAGCGTATAAGATATGTGGAACCTTCATTTTTTAGCAGGTTCTCGCCGATGGAACGGGGGTAAAATCTAAGGGTTGGAAGACCATCAAATAAATGAGCCTCAAGCAGCTTATGGATAAACTTTTGATGGAAAAGGCTGCTTTGGAAATCTACTCCCAAGAAGTAAAGACCACAAAGAAAGTCATCGCACAACTGGTCGGATGCTTGGATGCCGTTAGGGCCAAACGACAAGGTTTGATGGGTCAAACGACGACAAAAAAGAAAGAAACGAACACGGACTCGGGGTTACGTAAAGAGTTAGAAGAAACCCGACGACAACTGCGAGAAGCAAAGTCAATGTTGGAGGAAAAACAAAAACAACTGAACCAGGAACAAAAGAAGATCGAGGATTTGGAAAAGTCATGTAAAGATAAAGATGATATGATCAACGACCTGAAGAAAAGCGTTTCAAGCCTTCAAAGACAAATCGATGTTCAAAAAAGTTCCATTGTAAAACTACAGGAAGATGTGGGAGAATTCGAAATGACCAAATGTGAGATAGCAGATCTGAAAAGCAAGATGGCGCACGTACTGGAGCATCTCAGTCTGGGAAAGCGAACAACTGAACCGGAAATTGGAGCCGCTGATGGAATAGACTGATCATGCGCAATGCGCGGAAAACGGCGTTCGGAACTTATCGAGAAATTTCGCCGACCCATATTGTTAAACATTGCATTAGTGTACCACCGTTACGTTCTTTTATGTGTTCATGTGTACCTGTGGTCATTATTATCCGTTATGGTCTGGCATGGGCATACATGTATCCCTGTGTCGTTTTCGTTCTTGTTTGAGCTATTTTAAGTTTGTTTGAGCTTGTTTGAGTTCTTTGTTTGAGCTGATATGTCATCACATCTCAAGAGCTAGCGTATCTAATTTGGCTAAAGCCTGTGCTAGGGGCCGTGTGGATACTCCATAATATCCGCATGAACATCTGCAATACAAGCGCGGCTAAGATGCTAAGGTTATGTCCCAGAATCGACCGTATTTTCGGGTCTGATTGTGAGGTGCCGAGCGAAGCTTTCCTGTAGAGTCATATGGTTGCTTTTTAGTCGCCAGACGTCGTAAATTTTTCCCACCTCTTGCCTATCGCTTCAATTTGTAAACTGCAAGGGATATTTTTCTACGATGCCGTAATTTAATCTATAAAACTAGTATCCTTCTTTGCATAGTCATAAAGTATCCTCAGATGTAAAATGGTTACTAATGAGAAGAGTGCAACACGATACTTGCAGACTTGCCTCCCTGTCGTGTAGTCAATTACCGACTGGGACAGCCGAATGAAAGGAAACCAAACCACATACAGGAATTCGATTCAGAATGTTTGAATTTGTGGAAATATAAATTTCAATGTGAATTGATATGGAAATAAATAAATGAAAGAGGTATAATTTCTTCCCCTTGTAGTTTATAGAAAGAGTTTCGTCCCCTAATCGAGATATCTGCTGTCTGCCTTCTCGGCCACAAACTCAAATATTTTGAATCGAGCTCACAGCCAGAAAAAAGGTGATACTTATCACCCTAAAATGGTGATTGTGATCATTAATGAGTGCAAATGTTCATGTCATCGCCCTGAAAGGGTAATGGCTACCACCCTAAAAGCGTGACGACCTGGGCCATCGCCTTAAAAGGGTGACGACATTGGCCATCACCTTTTTTCATCACCTTTAAAGGGTGATGAACAGGCATCATTACCATAAAAAGGTGATGGGCCATCACCCTTTTTCTGGCTGTGCACAGCCAGAAAAAAGGTGATATTTATCACCCTAAAATGGCGCTGACAGCATCACCCAAACTAGAGCCCATGGGCTTTAATGAGATCTGGTAGCTGGGTTATTGGGGAATAAGTTTGTAATTTAATAAACGCACAATTATATATTTAATTTCAAGTTAGGCACGGGTGGCACCAGGCATGAATGTATGTGGCTAAAACGCAATCACAAGTTACATCCTGTGACAAGGTATATGAAAGGTCGTTCGCGCCATAAACGCATCCTTTAAACGTTTTAACTTCTTAAACGTTTAAAAATTGTAAAGCTTTAAAAAGTTTAAACGTTCAAACTTGAACCAACCAATCAGATGTTATGAACTGACATTTTCCTGTTAAAAAACAAACGTTTCCAGTGGTAAATTCATTGTAAGACGTTTCCTGTCAAAAGAAAAATTCGGTCTTTGAAAGGTTTCCGATTAAAAGGATAACGTTTCAGGTTGTGATCGTCCAATCAGATATTTTATTTGGGCCGCGTGTATTCCAACATATACACTAACACGTGCAAATCCCCTCTGACAAACGTTTCCGGAATGTAGTGTATTTTAACCAATGAAAACCGTTCTTACAAATTAGGTTTTGGAGAATATCTTTGGCACCGGGACAATTTGCGCAGGACATGATGCACGGTGGGCATGAGGAATACAATATGCGCGAATAGTTGTAAGGGTTATTTTGATTGGTTCAAACAGACTACATCGCGGAAACGTTTTGCCAGTGGACACGTGTTGATGTTGAGGTTTGAACATACGCGGCAGCAATAAAAAACTCTGACTGGACGATCACAACCGTTAACGATTTCTCTTAAACCGGAAACGTTTAAAAATCTCCAATATTACTACTGGAAACGTTTGCCTTTTGGCAGGAAACGTCTAAAGTATTGGACGTTACAACAGCAAAGGTTTGCTTTTGGACAGGAAAGGTCTTCCAAATGTCAATTCATGACATCTGATTGGTTGATGCAAGTTAAACGTTTAAATTTATTAAACGTTTGGATTTTTGGCGCAAACGGCCCTTCTTAAAAGGTACCGAAATAATGAAGTTGAACATACCAAAGGAAGGTAGTCCTTGGATAAAAGTATTCCCTTTTAATGTGTGATGCACAGCTTGATATATTGCCATCTTGTTGGATAACTTTCATATATGCAATCCCTGCTATAGTGAGGTAACTCACTGTAGACAATTACTACTGGCGTACAATAAAGAAATAAAATAAGTTCAATCCAATGCCCTCCTAATGGAAATCAGCACAATATACAATCTAATTTGAAATGTTGAATCTACTTACTGAGATCACCATGTAGCATTCAACCCCTGCTATAGTGAGGTAACTCACTGTAAATAAACAGCTATATTTAAATGCAATATTTATGCATTACTTCTAGCCACCAAGTTGAACACAGCACTGTGGCAATTCCCATGAGCATGATATATTCGGATTGCTTCCTAATATGAAATCCCTGCTATAGTGAGGTAACTCACTGTAGATAATTACTACTGGTGTACAATAAATAAACAAATAAGTTCAAAGAAATGTTAAATTTTCTTACTGAGATCACCATGTGACAATCAACTATCTTTGTTTTCAAAGTGTGGTATACATGTGTGATGCTCACATTTACATAGGATGAAGTATATGTGCTGCATGCATAATTAATTATCACATACAATTATGTGATATTCTTGAACAAGACATTTTGCAATTTATTCCCTGCTAATGTGTGATGCACAGCTTGATATATTGCCATCTTGTTTGATAACTTTCATATGCAATCCTTACTATAATGAGGTAATTCACTGTAGATAAATACTACTGGTGTACAATAAATAAATAAAATAAGTTCAATCCAATGCCTTCCTAATGGAAATCAGCACAATATAAAATATAGTTTGAAATGTGAAATCTTCTTACTAAGATCACCATGTAACATTCAATCCTTGCTATAGGGAGGTAATACACTGTAAATAAGTACTACTGGAAGCTGCTATATTTAAATGCAATATTTATGCATTACTACTAGCCATCAAGCAGAACACAGCACTGTGGCAAGTCCCATGAGCATGATATATTTTCATTTAGCTGGAATATTTTCAAATATGAAACCCCTACTATAGTGAGGTAACTCACTGTAGATAATTACTACTGGTGTACAATAAATGAACAAAATTAAGCTCATTGAAATGTTAAATTTTCTTACTGAGATCACCATGTAACACTCAACTATCTTTGTTTTTAAAGTGTGATATACATGTGTGATGCACACATTTACATAGGACGAAGTATATGTGCTGCATGCATAATTAATTATCACGTACAATTATATGATACTCTCGAACAAGGCATGTGATGCACAGCTTGATATATTGCCATCTTGTTTGATAACTTTCATATGCAATCCCTACTATAGTGAGGTAACCCACTGTAGATAATTACTACTGGTGTACAATAAATGAACAAAATTAAGCTCACTGGAAGCTGCTATATCTAAATGCAATATTTATGCATCACTACTATAAACAATATCAATACGGTGTGACTACTCGAACATACATAGTTATATGAATATTATTAATACTTGACATGCTCATAGGTGATTTGATTGATATTGTGTATATACTACAACTTGTCGTTATTCAGATGCTATAGAATATAATTGATCTTTGTCTTTGTTATTATTATTATTTATGACTAATTTTCTGTCTTTTTATTAAGTTGGAGCAAAACTCCAGCCTCTTGTGTTTATCTGCGGATCGCCGGTCGAGGAGCACCTGTGTCTATCCTATCTGATGCAGTCTCTTGCCAAACGTCTTATATCAATACAAATCTCATTACTCTTTCATTATTCCCTATTTTTCTATGTATTTGATGTTATCTTTGGCAACTCCAAGCCCTGCAAAACTGTACATTTTATCGTATATGTATTCAAGAATGCTACAAGTATCATGTTTCAATTCAAGTGCAGATTATCGTGCAATGGTCAAATCGTCTATCTTAATAGCCGATGGTGTCGAGTCCGATTGATATTGTTGTTCAACAATGAAAACATATTTGACAATGGTTAATGATCTTGCAAATTACAGAATATCAATCGGACTCTATAACTCACGGAGATACAGGCCCCGTGGTGCCATTCCAAGTTTCCAAAACATCAACTTGTTAAATTTTAACTACTTGGACTGCCTCTTAACAAATGTCAGATGTTCTGTAGTATGTTTCGCCCTCTATGTTCTTCAATCCAAATACCCTAATGTTAACATATTTATAATTCTCGTACTACTATTAATCGTCTGTGGTGACATCGAAATCAACCCAGGGCCCGAAAATGGAAACAACAAATACAGCCTCTCAATTCTTCACTTAAATATACGTAGCATCCGTAATAAGCTTGACTTTGTGGACTCTTTGTCAGAGGAATTTGATATAATGTGCTTCACCGAAACAAATCTTGATAACTCCATTACCAACGATGATCTACGTATAGAAGGTAGTAGTATACAAAGCGTCTTTAAAGTAACATTGACCTCAGAAATTTGCATATGACCTTTGTGACGTCACGTTTCATCCAATCAGAAGCGAGTATTGATGTCACGTGGTGTACTGGTGGGTGGATGGTGGTGGTGGTGGTGGGTTTAAGATGGCGGCTGGTGGGTGGATGGTGGGTGGTGGGTTTAAGATGGCGGCTGGTGGGTGGATGGTGGTGGTGGGTTTAAGATGGCGGCTGGTGGGTGGAGATGGCGGTGGTGGGTGGTGGGTTTAAGATGGCGGCTGGTGGGTGGATGGTGGTGGTGGGTTTAAGATGGCGGCTGGTGGGTGGATGGTGGTGGTGGGTTTAAGATGGCGGATTGTAGAAAAACGTATAAAAGGAGTCGATTTTTAGGGTAGGGGTGTATTCATTGCACTACCCTGCGTAGCACTCTGACTTACCTGACCTGACCAGCCTGCCTGCCTGCCTGCCTGCTTCACCTCTAGTCTGCTTCACCTCTAGCCAGTCATCCAGCCTGCTTGCCTGTTTTGTATGAGCTGTGGAGAACCTTTTACTTGTTTTCATTTTACCAGTGCAAATTCACCAGACTATTACACGGTAGCAGTTACTCACCAGCCTGAGCCCATAGTCATGATGAATTCAGCCGACCTAGTCACGCTTCAAAAGAACCGTGTTCGCCTCATTGATGAGATGCAGCATGTGGGCGAATTATGTGATGTGCTTATGGAGGACAACATACTCCTGAAACACGGTCGCGAAGATATCATGGCTGAGAAAACCACTTCAGCACAAAACAGAAAACTCATCGATGGTCTACTGCGCCGTGGCCCCTATGCATTTCTAGCCTTCGTGGAGGCGCTGAAGAAGACGAGAAATGAAGAACTAGCAGATCTACTTGCAGATCTACTTGAAATCCCCCTTGTAGATGATGATATCTTAGTCATGGACACTACCGAAGAGCGTACAGCTAGCAAACGTACGCACACTACCCCAGAGAGTACACCTGCCAAACGCGCTGGACGACCCAAACGGCCCCGACTAACACCTTTAGAAATACCTGAGTCAGTGCTGCTTGAGCCAGTAGTACCCCAGCAAGTGCCTGAGCCTGTGAAACAAGAGGTGCAACTTCCTATGTCTGTGCAGGATATCAATAACATTATCCAGCAAGCCTACCAGGCAGCCCACACGGACATTTGGGAGCTCTCAGCCTATTTAACTGTGAGTGTGAAAGACGAAGAAGTGCATTTTAACGCAGCGGGCTTTAACGACAGACCCGGTAGGCATATTGCCATGAACTTAGACACCTGGCAAAAACTGGAGACCATTGATTACGCCATCGATGCGGTTATTCGCGACCAGGGGAGTGACGAAGCGAAAGTTTATGTGGGTGACGACATCTTTGTCAGCTGTGCTTATTTCAACGACCAGCTCCTCGTGCATATCCGTAAATGGAGAATGAGGTTAGATACGCAAGAGCGCGTTCCTTGTCCTCAGGGTGTCACCTTGAAATTAACGGCGTGGCGGAAGTTGCAGAGTGTCACAGCTGCAATTCGTCAAGCTCTGGCTGACCAGGTGTCTGACTATATTTATAAGAAGTACATCGACTCAGTCCTGGATCTGATCAGACCTCAAATTCGACACTTGCGTATCCAAGCATGCGCAGGCTGTGAAAATAACAGTCCCATAAACCAGCATACGTGTGTGGACACTAGTGTACCCTCATACGCGACCATCACTGAGGCACTACAGGCCGTGACCCTGCAAATTGCCCTGAGAGTGGAAGCTACCTGCCCTCCCAAAATTCCACGTGAAGAGATTACTACCTACATCTACGTGCACCAGGGACGAAAAGACGATGATGAGTTCAAACAAGTCTTGTTGCAGAACTATTGAACAAGTGTTCAGAACAAGTGTTGAAAAACATTTACCGTATTCATACACATTCATTGAAGTGGCTTGAGAGCGTATAATTGTATTAAAAATTCAGAGTTTTTTTACTGTTAATTGTATTAAATGCAGAACTATTGAACAAGTGTTGAAAAACATTTACCGTATTCTTACACATTCATTGAAGTGGCTTGAGAGCGTATAATTGTATTAAAAATTCAGAGTTTTTTTACTGTTAATTGTATTAAAATTCAATACTCAGATATAATTGTATTAAAATTCAATACCCTGGTGAACACGTTCATTCTATTTGTGTTAATAAAAATAGTAGAAAATTAAAAAAAATGCTTGTTAGTGTTCATTCTTTTTTTCTTTTTTTTTAAATTTAAAAAAAAAAAAAAAAAATCCGCTCTTCTTTTCACTGTCTCTCCCCCCTCCCCTCTCCTCCCCCCTTCTCCCCTTTTTTCAATAATTTCAAAAAAATTGTAAAAAAATAGTAGAAAATTAAAAAAAATGGTTGTTAGTGTTCATTCTTTTTTTCTTTTTTTTAAATTTTAAAAAAAAATTCAGCCCCGCCCCCTTTTCACCGCACCCTCCCCCTCCCCCCTTTCCCCCTTTCCCCCTTTTTTTCAATAATTTCAAAAAAAATGTAAAAAAAATTTAAAAATTATTTTTCATAGGGGAGGAGGATGATGGGAGCTGGTGTTAATTTTTTGTGCTTTTTGATAGAAGTTTTCCCTTTCGGAAAGATGGCAGCCCTCAAAAGGGTTTTTTTTTGTAAAAGTGTTACGACACTTGTTTTATGAGCGGTAGATTCTTTTTATTCCACCCACATGCTTCCTGCAGATTGGACACTTGATTTTTAAATGTTGTTCGCCTGCTTCAACGCAGTGGCACATGTCTCTTACACACGTTAGCGTGACCCAACAATCTTTACAGATGCATAAATGCCCACACGGCAATACGGCGTACATGCTATCTTCGTCTGTACACACGCTACACCTTGATTTTTTTTCTTCCTTATGTAGTTCTTTTTCCTGTCTTGAAATCTCAGCGTCCATTTGATTCATGTCTTGTCTCATACCGTTAATCTGCTCATTGAGGCGTGTTATCTCGGCCCAAGAGCATGGTTGTGGTGTTGTTTGAGAAGCCGAAGTCGTTATAATCGGCGTTTGTGTAGTCGTTGTATTTGTTGCAGGTGTATTACTGTTTAACCATGGAAGAGTCTTCTTGCTCCCCATCACTTGTATCTTCCTCATTTTCTTCTTCTATGGCCATCCTGCTGATTTCTTGGTCTTGTTCTCGACTTCGCCTTATCAACCTCGCATCTTCTTCTTCTGCTATTACATCTCTTCGCATTTCGCCGTATCATGGTTTCGTCTGTAATAACCTGCTGAAAGCTTGTAATTATGGCTATTCCACCATCATCTCCACTGGTAACCGCCTCTCTGCGGTCTCTACCATCTCTAGGATCTCTAGGGTCTGTGAACAGTGTTCTTCTTGTACCCATGATTGTATTTTGTGAATAAATGTCAACATACTACGTGTTATTTATAGTCTAGGCGTGTGGTGGGTGGATGGTGGTGGTGGGTGGCGGGTTTAAGATGGCGCCTGGTGGGTGGATGGTGGTGGTGGGTGGCGGGTTTAAGATGGCGCCTGGTGGGTGGATGGTGGTGGTGGGTGGCGGGTTTAAGATGGCGCCCGGTTTATGATGGCCGGTGTGAGTGAGTGAGTGCAAGATTATGGTATCTGCTAAAAATTTTTTTGTGTTTTATTTTTCCAACTTTAAAACAGGGTCTCATTATTGACGTATTTTTAGCCAGGAAAAATCGATTTATTTTCAGTGTACTGGGTTTTCCACACTACCGCACCATAACCATATGGGTTTAAAATCGATAAATTCATTAAAAATAACGGCTTAGTTTAGCGCTATGCTGCTAATTTTTTTAAATACTACATCATGAGTTGCCTGAGTTCAATTGGAAATAAAATTTATGCGTGCACTGACATTTATTGTAAAATGACAGCCATTTAAAATTGGAAAAGAAACACAAACATATTTTCTGCAGCGTAAATATAGACGGCCCAGCTAGAGTGTTTTCGCTACGGTCCGTGCTTTACACTATAAATAGCGCGCAGTATTTACTCAGTCATTCACAATTAGCCTGAGTGCCCAGTCATGGAGTCACCCCTGGCTGAAATCATGGATATTGACATATCAGACTTCACCACAAATGATGATGATAATGAAGTACAACCGCTCGGCAACATCATTAATATGGTACATGACGAACCATGGTTGGATGCTATAATGGAAGACTTATTTTCACCTCAACCCTGGCACTACCCACCAGCAGCTACACCTCATCTTAGTAACCCCCCAGCCACATCGCAGCTTAGTAACTTCCTAGCAGCCACACAGGATGAATACCAACGTTTTGACGACATAGACCACGTTTTAGAAACTATGTTGAAACCACAACAACAAAGCCCCCAAGCTAAAGAAAAAGCAGATGGAGAAACGACACAAGAAGAAGAAAGCGGAAGCGGAAGCGACCTAGACGCAACAGACACAGACGAAAGCGAAGGAGAAGATGAGAAGGAGAAGAGGGAAGACTTAAAAACCACAGTACCCGAAAAAAAGAAAAACTCAACAAAAAGAGAGAGGGAAGACTCAAGAAAAAGAGAGAGGAAAGACTCAAGAAGAAAGAGGACAGACTACAGAAAAAACAGGAAAGACAACAGAAGCGATAGAAAAGACGACAGAACCCATAGAACAGACCCCAGAAGCAATAGGAATAGGCCAGAGGAGAGAAAAAACAGGAAGGACGGAAGAAAACAGAGAATAAGAGAGAATACAAGAAAAATAAGCCAAAAAGAAAACGAAGACATGATCCGCTACATTTCCGCAATAACAACAAGAACACTGGGATCCAACACAGAACGCCAACCAGTCTTCTATTTACACTGCGTGGAATGCAGTAACCAATTCGCTAAATACGCTATTTTCCCCTGTGGACACCAAGCCTTGTGTGTAGCTTGTATTCATCGACATGCCCAAATACCAGCGTGTGCGGATGCTAACAAGCCCCTAGTGTGTGAATTAATACCCTTGACATGTCCCGTGTGTACTGAGAGAAGACAACGCCAACAGGCCCTCTCAACGATGTAATCGCTTACATATCCAAAGGTTCTTTTGAGAACCACCTCATCTTTCCGAAAGGGGAAACTTCTATCAAAAAAAAGCACAAAAAATTAACACCAGATCTCACACACACACACATATATATATATCCCTGTGCTGGTTCAAATAAATTTCAGTCCGTATATAATTTGGGCTATAATGTTATAACTTCTATCAAAAGCACAAAATAAAAAAATAAATTTCAGTCCGTTATTATTCGGGCTGTAATATTAATTATTGAGAGAGAAAAATTAGTAACATTCCCGGGTTCAAAAATAAATTTCAGTCCGTTATCATTCGGGCTGTAATATTAATTATTGAGAGAGAGAGAGAGAAAAAAGAAAAAAAAACTGTGTTTGTAAGAGAGAGATTAGTCCTGACATGGACTGTTAATATTGGGCAGGGGTTGTTTTTTGGTGATGCAGTTTGCTAATAGAATAAAAGAGGGGTAATGTGGGGACCTGTGCTTTGAAATTTGTGCCAAATTATTAGAAGTTCTCTCTTTCGAAAGCATTGGTCAGCCCTGAAAAGGGCTTTTATGGTTCAATTTGATATCCTGTTTTCTTCAGGAGGGGAGTTTTCTTGTCTACTCCCCCTTACTCATTTCGCTGACTGAGAAGTACCGATATGGGGTCAAGGTGTATTTATGTACAACATCCTCATCATCATCTTCGTCATCTGGCGTGATGGGCATCCCCTCTAAGAAGTTGGCAGGAGCTATCTGTTGTTGGTTGTCCTGTTCTTCCCATATGATGTTGGTGGGCAGGTCTTGTAGGGGAAAATCCACCAGCACTGCTGGAATATTATTATCCACAACAGGCTGGACTGCTGGCTGTTCTTGTGGTGGTGGGTGGGGCGCCAGCAGCCGAGGAGGGGGAGGATACATCGCTTCCTCCATGGTCTTGTGTAGTAATTCGAGCCATCCCTGCTCGCTGATGGTTCTTGCAGAATTTAATAGGGCCCGTAAATTCTCCGCTGTTCCCACGCCTGTCGAATCTCCGTTCAGTCTTGCACTCCACTCGGTTAATTCGTTCAACCAAAACTCCTTAATCTCCTTCATCATGGCCCTCTTCTTGCGTCTAGATATTCTTCCTCCCCCTTCGTGGTAGACATTGCTGCTGTACGGCTCATTTTTCTTCTCTTCTCTCTTTGTTAGTATGGCAGTGAAAGGTTTTTGAATGTGCCGCATCAAGCGGGCCGCTAGCTTATATAGTGTAAGGCGCGGACCTCGGCGAAATCGCTCTATTCTATTTTCTACAGCTACGCTGAACAAATATGTTTGTGTTTCTTTCCCAATTTTAAACGGCTGTGATTTTGCAATAAATGTCAGTGCACGTATAAATTTTATTTCCAATTGAACTCAGGCAACTCATGGTGTAGTATTTAAAAAATTTAGCAGCCTAGCGCTAGACTAAGCCGTTATTTTTAATGAATTTATCGATTTTTCGATGCGTAACGTTATAGCACGGTAGTATGGAAAACCCGGTACATTGAAAATAAATCGGTTTTCCTGGCTAAAAATACGTCAAGACTATGGCTTACAGCCTTATAATATCTCCCTGAAAATTGTAACGGGTTTATCGAAAGAGAACTATAGAAAACTATTAAAAACATAGCCTTCGTTTCAGTGCAGGGTCAACGTGCAGAGTTCCGAATCATTTTGGTGCGCTGGGCATGACGCCATCTAGCGGCCATTACAGGCATTGAGAATGGAATGTGTATCGGCTTGAAAGGAGTCATCTGTTAATAACCAATAGGCCGGTGAAACATTTTGGAGACGATTTCAATGTTGTCTTCTCTCCTACCTGTGAGCAAAATTCTTAATTGTTTTACAGTGCAGGCACAAATGACACACAGATGTAGCGTCGTCGCAAATGTTCTGAAGTATATTTTATCTTGGAGCGCGCACCTACAAAAATTGCAAAGGAGGGACGGGTGAAAAAAGGGGGCGGGGCTGAATTTTTTTTTTAAATTTAAAAAAAAAGAAAAAAAAGAATGAACACTAACAACCATTTTTTTAATTTTCTACTATTTTTTTTACAATTTTTTTGAAATTATTGAAAAAAAGGGGGAAAGGGGGAAAGGGGGGGAGGGTGCGGTGAAAAGGGGCGCGGGCTGAATTTTTTTTTTTAAATTTAAAAAAAAAGAAAAAAAAGAATGAACACTAACAACCATTTTTTTAATTTTCTACTATTTTTTTTACAATTTTTTTATTACGATGAAATTAGCAAGAATCGGTATATATACATTTTGCCTGGACGGTGTTTTGTCATTCACCACTATGGCAGCGCACGGAGCACTTGGGGAGCTCGCTTTCTTCCAACTCACGTCTGATGTCATTCTCATCGTCTATGATCATGAACTGCAGCTCATCGAAGAACATCCCCGAGAAGTGAAGTTATGTTTAAGCCTAGCAGGCTGGACTCTATTGACACGGTTGTTACAGGGAAAAGAGCCCGAAGTGGATTTCATGCATGTGGGAGTCGGTGTTTACCTGCGAAGTGGTAGAGATGATTCTTTTTTTCCCCGGTTAGAACAGTGTGGTGGTACCGCTATCCTACTCCGGCCGGCATTATGGCAGGCGCTGAAAGCTATTATCACCGACGTCCACGACGTACTCTACCCTGAGGCCAACTCTGTAGCCACGCGCACTCTTACACCGGACTGTACCCTATTGTTGTACCCCCAACGCGTGGAGCTCATCGATGACGATAGTCGATGTTGGTGTACGTCTGAACCCGCGCGTGTCTCTTTATCCCCGGAAGGCTGGATTACCTTGAAACGTGTGTTATGCGGTGACCTCGACGGGGATAGCATTCACCTGTGTGACGATGTCTACATTTTCCGCGGTCCCTATTTTGCTCGACTCCTCTGTCTCAAGCGAGGGGGTTTTACTCTGGACCCCGATCTATGGACGGCTTTGCAACAAGTAGTCCCCATGGTCGATGAAGTACTCTCTCCACAGGAGCAGCCCCTCACAGAATAGTACCTGACACTATAAATACCAAGGATGAGACAGAGTGTGTGTCATTCACCGTTCGACATTTAGAGCAAGCATGTCATCCGACCTACGAGCCATTCTGCCTCTTACACCCTACCAGGTGGGGTTATACGTCTATGAAGATAAAGTCACCCTGGTGGAAGACTGTGGAGCTATTTGCTGGGCGTCCGCTGACACTCTATCGAATACGGTGACGCTACAGCGTGATGGCTGGACTAAATTTAAACGGGTGTTGAACGATGAGTTCGACGGACACCTCATCCACATGGACAATGCCATCTACGTATACCGTACCGCCCTCTTCCCACGCCTGGGCCGCTACCAAGACCCTACGCGAAGTTTCATCCTAACCCCCTCTCTGTGGTCAGCCTTGGAGAAAGTAGTGCCTATTGTGGACCAGCTGTTTACACCGGACGAACGATCACCAGACGAATTGGCGTGGGCTCGTGCTATGGAAGACGCGCTGGCTGAACTCCATGAAAAACAACATGATGAATCCGATGATACAGCCGGGGAAGACGAAAGTACTATATCTATAGAATGCACAGAGGCTAGAGTGTCAGTGTCACCTGATGAAGCGAACACACATGACGGGGACCCAGGAGCACCCCGATAAGGGGTAAGAAGAAGAAGAAGACCGTGATGAGGCGGTCCCGAAAGGAGAAAAAGGGGTCAGCATCTACAGTGAACAAGGTGTTAACCGATTGATATTACAACCCTACCAGTCCAGCCGCGTATAGCGCTGTGGGAGCGCTCGCTCGAGCTGCCCATTCTCAAGGCATCAGTCGAACTGAAGTTCGAGACTGGTTAAAAACCCAAGACACTTATAGTTTACATCGAGCAGCCCGACGACATTTTCGCCGTAACCGAGTCATCGTAGGAGGTATAGACGCGCAATGGCAGGCGGATTTAGTGGATATGAGTCGATTTGCACCTCACAATGATGGACATCGGTACATATTGACCTGTATCGATATTTTATCCAAGTATGCCTGGGTACTACCCATTCGCACCAAAACAGGAGAGAATCTAATAGGAGCGTTCCAGCAGATTTTCAAGACGGGGCGCAAACCTCTTTATTTGCAAACGGATGAAGGCACAGAATTTCTCAACCGACCCTTTCAAGCCTTTCTTAAGAAACAGAAGGTATTTTTCTTCCATACGTACAACGAGACCAAAGTTTCTGTGGTGGAACGATTCAATCGCACCTTCAAAGGACGAATGTACAAGTATTTTACCGCCCAAAACACCCGACGGTACATCGATGTACTACCTCAACTGGTACAAGGGTACAATCGAGCCTATCATCGCAGTATCCAGCGAGCTCCCCGTGATGTGACAGAACGCAACGAACATCAAGTGCGTGGTACGCTGTACTCATCCAGTCCACAACCACTCACGGCACCCCGTTACAAACGTGGAGATGTGGTACGGATCAATAAAGTGAAAGGCCAATTTGAGAAAAGTTACTTGCCCAACTGGAGTGACGAGCATTTTGTCATCGTTGGCCATAAACCTCGACAGCCACACGTCTATCAACTGAAAGATCTACAAGGAGAAACACTGCAAGGCAAGTTTTACGAGGCAGAATTACAACCCATAGTGAAAACATCGAAAGACTACTACACGGTGGAAAAGATTTTGAAAACGGAACGTCGACGTGGCATCCCCTATCATTTCGTCAAATGGCAAGGGTGGCCTCGTTCGTTTAATTCCTGGGTGTCCGACCGTGACATGAAACGCCTATAAATTCTAACCCCTATCAACACCAGCCTTCAGTGTAGGATTGTACCATGGATAGTACACATCTACCCTTACTGTTACGAACTCGAAAAGCACAAGTGGGTACTGTAGTGTGTCTAGTAGTGCTTGTGGGTACGTTATTTACAGGCGTGTTCTACGATTTGACGTACGTGATATCCTGTTTCAACACCCTGCGTTCCACATCTCAGTCATCCACCACTTCGACCACCACCACCACCACCACTACGACGACGCTGCCTACGCCATCCAAGACGTCAAGGTACCGCCACGTATCAACCCAGACACCCACGTCTACCACGCCGTCTACTCACACACCGTCTACTCCATCCACCACGTCACCTGACCGCCACATCCAGTCACCCACGACGACCACGCCCCGTACTACCACTCCACGTGATCCTCCGTCATCCCTGAGAAGCGACGATCCTTCCACCCCATCACCATCACCTAGTACACCCACCAACACCACGACGCTAAAAATATTTACAGTGGACGCCCGTGAATCACGTTTACCACGGCAACGGTACCCGGTCCACTACGATCCCCGGTGGGATCCACGACAACAGTGGTGGGCTTCTAAACGCCGAGCGCAAATCACCAAATAAAAAATAAAAAAAATAAAAAAAACTATGGATCCTCGGTGGCAGCATCCTTTCACGTGTCTCATCGCTGGACCGACAGGGTCGGGAAAAACACACTTCGTTCAACGTCTGATCCAACACGGGTCAGCCCTCATTTCACCTCCTCTAGCTCGCATCCTGTGGTGTTATGGAGCTTGGCAACCCGCGTACGAGGAACTGGCACGTGTCCCGGGACTCACCTTAGTGGAAGGCTTACCCCCTGAGGATACACCCAAAGACACCTTGGTGGTGGTGGACGATCTCATGACGGAAACGGACAGTCGAATCACCCGTCTCTTTACCAAAGGAAGCCATCATCGTCGGTTGAGCATCATCTACATCGTGCAGAATCTCTTCAGTAAGAACAAAGAGCACAGGAACATTAGTTTGAATGCTCAGTATGTGGTGTTATTCAAAAACCCCAGAGACGCTTCACAAATTACGCACCTGGCCCAACAGATGTACCCTAAAAACACGGCCTTTGTACGAGAAGCCTTTGAAGATGCTACCCAACGAGCTCACGGGTATCTACTCATTGACTTGAAACAAGACACCCCCTCGACCCTTCGATTGCGTACCCTCATTTTTCCCGGCGAGGTGCAGACGGTGTACACACCCAAATAAAAGAAGAAGACAATCCACTCTAGCCGTCATTCATCATCATGTCTGCACGCGTACGCAAGCACGCGCCGGCCCTGCGCGTATTACGCAGCGCGCCACCGGAGGTGGGCCGGGCCCTGGTGCGCGGGGCGGATCCCGACTTGGTACGGTGTTTGTGTGAAGTGGCACATAATGTGTTAAAAGGCAATGTTCCACTCAGTCCTCTGCAGAAAGGGAAATTGCAACGGCACAAGGCGGGTCTCCGAACGTTGGTGAAGAAGACGGGTAGTGTCAAGAAAAAGAAACAGGTGTTACAGCGAGGTGGATTTCTCGGCGCACTCCTCGCACCCTTAGCCGCTACTGTACTGGGACCGTTACTAGGCTCCATCTTGGGACGCTAACGTCATGGAACATACGAAAAAAATGATGCTGGTCGAACCTCGACTGTTACAGAGTTTGCAATCACCCTATCCCGTGCCTGCCACAGTGCAACAACTCCAGTCTCTGGATGAAGAGATGAATAGTATACTCCAACGTCGACTACCCGATCACGAGAAAATTCAACTCTACCACCATACGCTGTACCAGTACCAGACGTTTATGGATCAATATAGAGGGAGTAGTAGTAGTAGTAGTAGTACACCACAACTACCCACAACGCCCACAACGCCTACACTCACACCGCCGCCACCCTCATCCTCTGCCTCACCTCAGCTGGAAGAAGAAGTGTTGGCCAGTGTGCCTAAAGCCTTCAAGACCAAGGCGCGTTTATTGTTGGACCGGGTGAAACAGAATGCCGATATGGGTTGGAACGCTGAAGGAAAACTGCTGATTCGAAACCAAGTGGTGCCGGGGTCTCATATGACCGATTTGATCAACGATATGGTACGTTCTCGCAAACACTCTAATCCACCGGGCTGGGAAGCCTTTGCTCAGGGGTTAAAAGACACACACACCCTCAAGAATTGGTAGGAAATCGTGAACGCTGGAAGTGGATGCAAGCACCCTCTCGACTTCCCCATACCTGGGAACGTGAATGGCAACCGCAGACGCCGCCCAAAACACCCTCACGGCGGGACCGTTCTTTTCACCCCTATGCGACCTCTATACCGGCCACACCACCGCCACGACGATCACGACGCCGAGGTAAGGCGCCCAAGGCCTGGGGACCTTACTGGGAACCCTACTAATAACTCCTATAAAAACCCGGTGCAGAAGCCAGAACAACTCAGTCGTCATGTTTTACCTGACGTTGCCCAGTAATAGTTCACTCGAAGTGTTTCCTGACAACACCTTGACCAAGTATGTCACTCAATTACCACAACCGTTAAATTTACCTGGACGGTGGGAATGTGGACTGGTGGGTATTCAATACCCTTACTCATGGTACAACGTACAAGACCAAGAAGTATGGTACGAAGTGACCTACCAAGGTAAAGTCTACAAACTGACTCTCCCCGAAGGCCAATACGATACGCCCCAGAAGTTCAAAGAGGGTCTGATGACCTTGTTGGAGTACAAGGCTCTACGGGAGAGCACGAATAATGCAAGACCCCTGAAAGCCTTTCCCTTCAAGAAACACGTGATCTTCGATGTCAACGTACACAACGACAAGAGCTGTATCATGCTGAGCCCTAACGTGGCTGTGAAACTCAGTCCTACACTACAGCAAATGTTACGGCTGCCTGACAGCGTCTACACGGGTCCCACCATTGACAACGGTACCATTTTGATGGATATGAAAGTAGGTATGTACGGACTGTACGTCTACTCGGACGCAGTGGACAGCCATATTGTGGGTGATGTGAACACACCTCTGTTACGGGTGGTGCCCATTAGCAAGACGTATGGCGATCAAGTCAACCAGAGTTTCAACCATATAATCTACCTGCCCGTACGACATACCGATATGAACACGATCACGGTGGACATAAGAGATGACACGGGACGCCCGATCGCATTCGAACGAGGAAAAGTGGTGCTGACACTTCATTTCCGACAAGTCCGCTCTCCTCACTTCGTATAATGTACGTGCCTTACCAGTGCCATACGCCCAGCTATGCCGACTACTACAAGAAACAAACGGGGGGAGGCTTGCCCATGTTTAGCGGTGCACGCATGCAACGAGGTCACGGATTGGGGAACATACTGGGCAGCATTGTGAAAACGTTTTTACCCTTGGTGACACGGGGTGTCAAAGCGGTAGGGAAACAAGCGGTACGCAGTGGATTGCGCGTGGCCGGTGATGTGATGGGAGGCACAGCACCCCGACAAGCCTTCAAACGACGGGCTAAAGAAGCCGGCAGCGTCTTAATCGCCAAAGCCCTTAAAAGACAAACTCCGACACAGCGAAGAGTCATTCGACGTCCAACACGCCGACGACGCACACACCAGAGGACTAAGACCAGGACGAAGAAGAAGAAGAGGAGTAGTAGTAGTAGGAGAGACATCTTCGCATAATGGCATTCATTCACTCCGAGTCGTGTCCGTCTACCAACAGTGAATTGGATTTGTGGACTATTCCACCCCCCCAAACCAGTGTAGCCGAAGGACGTTGGGTAGAACATCGACCCCTGGCTAGCCT